>OMMV01230025.1:0-10437 GCA_900302635.1 Chatrabus melanurus | reverse complement strand
GTGGTCTGAGTAGAAAATGTCATTTTTTTCAAAACAGTTCAAATAGATTTATAGTGTCATGAGATGAAAAAATCCAAAGTGCTCAGGAATTGCAGAAAAAAAGATTTGAAGGTGCTCTTTGGTGTGGGAAAATCATATGTCATCAAAAAGAAGGAAATCCAAGGCCCTCTTCGTATCCAAAAAGTATATAAAAAGCCTTTATTCAAACATGGCTATATCATGTTAAAAACAAATTGGGCAGCAACCCACGCGTAGCGGCACCCTGAAGAAGGCTCTTTGTGCCGCTACGCGTGGGTTGCTGCCCAATTTGTTTTTAAATATGATATAGCCATGTTTGAATAAAGGCTTTTTATATACTTTTTGGATTTATAGTGTTTTGGAAAAGAGCTCTTCAAATGCTTTTGCACCACACGGCACATGCACAGCTGATTCACGTCACAATCACCACATCTGTCGCTTATTGTCTCGTTATGTGTCACTATTTAAGTTCGTCATCATTTTCTCTCAGCAGCTGGATTATTGATGTCTGCCTCATTCCTGTCTACGGTTTTCCACGTTCCTTGCTCCTGTTAGTCTTCGTCTCCCATCACTTTGCACAGACACCGGACTCCCCTCCTTTTTTACCCAACATTATTTGGACTGCTCCCTATTTTCGGACTTCATAATATTATTTGTGGGAAATAAAATCACTTATTATTTCATTTCCTGTGTGGTTACTGTCTGTATTTTGGGTCCAATTAAATAAATCATAACACAATAATCCAGCCATGAACATGAACCCAGCAGATAGCAACCCAGTCATTACTTTAGTTAAATCGTATTTTTCAAAACTGAATTTGTTCTTCAATTGTTATCACTCTTGTTACACCTGGGCAAAAAATGTAAGTTTTTAAATGAGGCATGGGACTTAATTGAGAACAATTCTTGGATTTTTGACTGGTTTCCTGAGCTAGAGGATTTAGACTCAGTGTTTAATGAGGGGAGGTTTCCTGTCTGGGTTTGGCATCTAGAAAAATATCTATCATCACAGTCTCCCTCTACTAAGTATGAAATCAATTACAGTTACTCTGATTCTGAGGAGGGATTCCAATCAGACGCTGAGGGAGACCCTATAGTGGACTCAGATGATGACTCAGACACACTTGACCTCTGTAACACTGCTGAAGTATTTTTCAGAATTCAGGGTTTATACCATGCATTAGGATCCACCCCTTGTCCTGTGTCTGTGTTAAATGTTGTAGTTTTTGATCACTTTACCCTTGTTTTCTACTATTTTTGAGTTTCACTTTAGTTTTTTAGTCACAGTTCTTTTATGTTTTACCTTAACCTCTCTTCTGTTCTGCTTTAGTTTTTATTCACTGACTTTGCGTTTAGTATTCATTATACTCCCTCAGCTTTTGTTTTAGTTAGACTTTTCACTTTGTCTGTGGTCTCTGTCTGTGTTTATAGGCGTGGTCCTGTCACTTGGAGCTACTTACAGCTGATTCACGTCACAATCACCTCACCTGTTGCTCGTCTCCTCATCACGTCTCACTATTTAAGTTGGTCGCAGTTTGTTCTTAGTTGCTGGCTTGTTCCCATTTGTTTCTGCTCCTGTTGGCTAGTGTTTGTTGTGTTTCGTCTCACCCTCATCGCTCTGTGTTTCACGGACCTTCCCAATACTACTGCTGACTCTCCTCCCATGCCTCTGATTGTTTTGGACTCTCCTCTACCTGGGCACATCATGCCTGGACAACTTTCCGACTTTGGACCTCACCTCCTTATTTGTTTGGTAAGAATAAAATCACTTATTATTTCATTTCCCGTGTGGTTATTGTCTGCATTTTGGGCTCAATCTAAAGCAAATCTTAACACCATGACTTTGTCAAAAGTACTGACAGGAAAGAAAAGGACAAAACCTTGGACACTAGATGACATAACTCTTGCTGAACCGAACCTAATAACTGCTTACCCTAACCTTCCCTGTTAAACGACTGTTCA
This sequence comes from Chatrabus melanurus, assembly GCA_900302635.1. Lineage (NCBI taxonomy): Eukaryota > Metazoa > Chordata > Actinopteri > Batrachoidiformes > Batrachoididae > Chatrabus > Chatrabus melanurus. The sequence goes on along the minus strand of OMMV01230025.1, from coordinate 8,457 downwards.
TACAGTAAAAGATGCCCCCATATATCAAGGACCCCATGGACTTTCTTTACGAGTCTGACTTGACTACCCCTGCCATATCTTCTGCCACTTCTGTCATTCCACCAGTGCAGCCTGTTGTTACACCCACGTCCAACACAACTCCAATAGACTCCTCTTCCTTTCAGTCGTCTGCCATGCAATCCACCCCTACTGCCATACAGATGATTCTCCCTCAGCTGTCAACGACCAACCTACCTCCTCAGACTTCAGGTACCTACTCAACTCAGTCACCGTCAGCCACAAATTCAGCTCTCCAGGCACCTCTGCAGCCTACAGCGCTCTCTGCACCCCAGCAGCCTTCTTCAGCCCTCTCTGCACCCAGCAGCCACCTCCAGTGCTTTATGTGCCCCAGCAGCCTCCTGCAGCTCTGCATGCACCTCAGCAGCCTTCGGTGCCCACCACTCCTCTTTTACCACCACATGTTTTGCCAGCAGCAGGCACCCGTGCATTGAGTACCAAGAAGAGGAGGAAGCCCCGAAGCCCCGAAGGAGGGGTCAAAGGCCAGTTCCAGGTGAGGCTGCAGCTCTCAGGCAAGCCCCAGAGGAAGCTGCAGTCCTCAAACCCACTCCAGAGGAAGCTGCAGCACTTGACCTTGCTCAAGAGTTCGCTGCCACAGCTTCACCATCAGAGCCTGCCCCAGAGGTTGCTGCTGCAGCTCCACCAGCTGAGTCAGCACCAGAGGTTGCCACCACAGCTCCACCTTCAGAGCCAGACCCTGAGGTTGCCACAGTAGCACCCCAGGTTCCACCCTTTCCTGTTCCAAAGGCAGCCAAAGACCGGTGCGCCTCTCCTGTTCTTGAGGTGGCCAGACAACAGTGCACTCCACTAGTCTCCAGGGTGGCTAACAGATGGTGCACCTCATCTGTTCTGTTCCCGAGGTGGCCAAGAACCAGCGTGCCTCTCCTGCACCTGGTCCTGCGGCGATGATTGTCCTGGGCATTCTTCCTGCCGTGGGTTGGCAACTACCATCCTTGCTGCAGCCCATGGTTCAATGCCTGGGAGGATTGACCCGGGGCCAACGAGCCGCTTGCCTGATGATGTCTCACTGCCCAGCTGCCAGCTTGATGACATCTCTGCTCCCGAGGAGTTGCCCGGCTGCTTGCCTGATGACATCTCTGATCCCAAGGGGTCGCCCAACCTCCTGCCAAATGATGTCTCTGCTCCCGAGGGGTGCCTGCCCGATGACGACCTGACTGCTTCCTGCTGGGCTGCATGGTCAACTCCTGGCCTGCCTCTGTCCTACGCCCGCCTGCGTGACTTCCTGCCGGGTTACTGCCGGCCTGACCACCCCTGTGCCTTTCTTGTGCTGGCTTCCTGTCCCCTGGTTTTTTTCCTTTTTCTGGTTAGTCTCTGTCATGTTACTTTATCTCTGGTACTTTTCCTTTGACGTCCATTCCGCATTCTCTCCATGTCATCCCATCCCTTGCATTCCTCTAATGTCACAACCCCCACGTGTCATTTTATCTCTTTGTTTGCTGATATCCCTCCTCTGTGTTTCAAACCCCTGTTCTCTGGCTCCCCCTGGTATACTTTCCTGGTGCTATTCCCTTTCCAGCACATGTTTTGTATTGGGTTTAATTATCATACAGCTGTTTCCAATTCTATTCTGTTAGTGTCTCCCTGTGCCCTTGTTTCCTGTTGGTTTACAAATCATCATACCTTATGTGTTGCTCGTGTTCCTCATTGTTTTTCTTAGTGATTGCTTCTATGTTATTGACCCATGCCGCCACTCCTGGTTTCCCAAGCCTCCCTGCCGTTCCTGATTTTGTTCACTTTGTATGATAATGCTCTGTGTGCTGACCTACTGTCTGTTTATGGATAACACTCTGCTGCTCCCATAGAAAGACTATTAGTTTGTGGACTGATTACCCATGCATGACCGTAGACTGTCCCTGTGTTCCTGCAATAAAGAACTTTGGACTCAAACCAGAGAACAGACCATATGGTCTGTTCTCTGTGCTGGGATCACACCTGAACAATCTGTTACAGTACAAACCAGCCAGCAAGTGACCCCACAGAAAACACCCCAATGTTCACCACTGGCTGGTGGGCTGAACCTTTCTTCAGGCAAGTGCGCTCCAAGCCACTGAGCTTAAATGGGATCTGTGAGTGCAAGAGATGCACATCAGCAGATGATCGTTAATGCTAGTCTGTGTTTCTGCATAGATTTAGTAATTTTGTTAATTTCATATGTCACCCATGGAAATTATGTCAGACATGGGACCCTGGAGGTCCCATGTAGAGGGGACCTCAGTCCTCATTGCATTGCTGTGTATTATTATTATTATTATTAATATTATTATCATAGTCCCTGTCTATCAGTGTATCTCTCTCTCTCTCTCTCTCCAGTCTTTTTCTCTCAGCCCAGTTGGTCACAGCAGATGGTCCCTCCACAGATTCTGGTTGTGCTTGAGGTTTCTTCCTGTTAAAAAGGGAGTTTTCCTTGCCACTGTTGCCAGGTGCTTCATCTTGGGAGAATGTTGACTCGCAGACATGATTTAATGTCTTTTGTGATTTGGTACTTTATAAATAAAATTAATATGATTTGATATTTTGACTTTTGTGTTGAAAGTTTTGCTCAGTATAAAGGTAAAGACAAAAGGGGAGGATTTGTGACTTTGCCCACAACATGCAATGTTTTATAAAATCATAACTAGCAATTCTCTGCTGGCTGGCTGCTAATTTTTAATGAGCTTTGGAGAAATTATTGGTGTACTGTACACAAAATTCTTAATTGCATCTGGTGAGTTTTTATGGTAGGCGGTACAGCACTCATAGCTTGGCTAGGCTGCAGAATATGAAAATATTCCAGATATTAACCCACATCCAGTGAAGGTTTATTGCTGGCCAAGTGCACCTCGTAAAAATCTCAAATATTTGGACTTGGCATCTTTCAGATGAGGCAGTGGTTCTTTCTGTGGTTACAGCTCTGAATAACGCTGCAGTGCAACAGCCTTTGTGCTGTTTCTGGTGAGGTGACGATTTCTATCCCCAGTGAGGCTGAACTTCTCTTCTTTCATGAACAATAACCTCGTCTAAGCTGACAATGGCATTCTGGCAATTATATAAAAGTTCAGTTGTCTAATGAGGAGTTGTCTTGACTGTACAATTGCGAGTTTAACTTTTTTGGTTGATTGCCTGCTGTGCTCTTGCTAATTGTGACGGAGGAGGGTTACCTTGAAACACGCTTCAACTTTCACTTTATTTTAAGAATAACCAATACAGAAAAGTGAATAGAGAACGAAACAGACTTCACTCCAAAATAAAACTTAAGACAGGTTCCTTAGGGAAGATCCCAGCCCATTCATCTTTAATGTGTCTCGAGTTGAATTCCGAGGCTTTGAGGAATGACAATGGAGAAGAGACGGAACGAAAGAAGAATGGGAATTGAGAATTTAGAAGGAGGGGGGGGAAGAGTACAAGGGGGCATCTTACTGGGGAATAGGAGTATACTGAGAATGATTGATGAGCAGACAGGCCTGTTGGGTGTGTTCGCCAAGCAATAAAAATGAACTAATCCATCCTTTTCACTCTCCGAGGATCATATCACCACAACCGTTACTGAGCTACTGGAATTTTTTGGAACTTTGCAGCCTGCTCATTGACCAGTTTTCTAGAAGAAATACCACATGAAAAGTTAGTGCCAAATGGTATCCTGCCCACAGGAGTCTTCTCCCTCCTCAGTTTTTTTTTTAATCCTTTGCCTTGCTGCTACTGTCTGTCCATCTGTCTTTCTCTCTTCCCGTGCACCTGTCCACCTGACTGTTGTTTGGTTAATTTGCTTGAATCAATCTGCTCTCCCCCAAAATATCCACACTCATCTCCTGTGTCATTTCCTCCTTGACCACGCTCTCTCACCGGGGTAACCTTCCCTCCACGCTCACCTTCATTCACGCTGCATCCTGATTACCCTTTCTCACCTTCTTCCTAGTTGTTTTTTTGCTAAACACAGAGTGACCCCTGTTGGTGAAGGATATATTAACAGCTAACAATGGCACATCTTCCTCTTCTCTGGGGTACATCAAGCGTGAAATCACTCTGGCATTGGCTACGATGTGACAGACCCTCTGTCTCGGGGCCATGTTTACCCCCTGCTCTCCTTCCTCACTTGGGACGTAGCTCCAGTCAGCAGGTGGCGTCTCCTTGCTTGATGTGTCAACGTTTTTTTCCTCTCTCTCTCTCTATTTGGACTTGTGTTTCTCTTCTGATGTTCCACCCTTTGCGATATTTTTGTGATTTCAAAGAAGCACTGAGAAAATCAAGCATTAATTAATGTGACATCAACTATCTGGAGCACCAAGTACAACCTAATAATAATGCTGACAATAATATTAGTGCAATAATTGATTACAGAACTGTCAGCCTGTCTTTGTCACATTCATTTTACTCCATATAAGAGGTCCTGCTGTTGTATAAATTCCTTGTATAGCAGGGGTCTCAATCTGAAACTAGAAGAGCACTCAGACATAATGAACCAATAATAATGGCCAACAACATCAGGACAGTCAGAATTGTGGGCCCACCTTCCCATCTCACCTGTATGCAAATACAGGTGGACTTTAATGTAGATTTAGTGCAAACACCAAATCACAAAATCTTTGGACATTCGGGTTCATATAGCATGTGACACATCCCACTATACTGTAGATTACTTCTTAATCACATCTAACAACAAACAGGGAGTGTGTGGGTATGATCTTTGTGATGTCATAATGCAACAATGTACTCCTGTAAACACAGCAAAGGAAATCCTGCTTCACAATGACAGAGAAAGAGATTAAAGGACAAATTCTGATGACGTCAAAAGGCAAGTCTGTTTCAAGCAAGATCTAATGAAAGCTTACTGCACAGTAAAAGAGAAAGGGACAACACGACAATTTCATTGATGCCATAAGGTATGGCATCAATTGTCGTATGTTTGAGACAAAATCAAAGGAAAACCTATTTCACAATGACAGATATAAAATGACAGATTTGATGATGTCATTAGGCAGGTCTGTTTGAAATAAGATCAAATGCAACCTATTCCACAATAAAACAGAAAGAGATAAAAGGGCAAATTTCAATGATGTCATAAGGAAAGCATGTCTGAGACATGATAAAAGGAAAAGCTATTTCATAATAAGAAAAACAGAGATGAAACTGTAACTTTTGATGAAAACATGCTCCAAGAATGTTAAAGAAGAGATCAAAAGAAAAGCTATTTCACAATAAAATACAGAAAAAGGATAAATGTTGATGAGACAAGATCAAAGGAAACCTACTTCACATTGAAAAACTAAAGCGAGAAGAGGAAGCATTCTGAAACAGATACAGACATTTTTCCTCAATTTAAACAGTTTTTCCTTAACACAGACAGACAGGTGATCACACAACCTCCGCCTCCTTCCTCTGGAGCTGTGCAGAGGTTGCAGCAACACCAGCCTCCATCGGAGGGGGGAGGGGGGAGGGGGCACTGTTTTCTTCTGTTCTGTTCATCACTTTTGGTGATGTTTCCCTATTTGACAGACAGTGATTATTAGTTGCAAGTCAAACATTGTAATCTAGTCCTGAAAAGATGGAAATCTTTATGCATACCTGCACACAAGTATGAACAAGAAGGGGGGAAAAAAATCTGTTTTACCATTAAAACCAGGACCAGTGTTAAAATCAACACCAACACTTTTTCAGAATTTATATAGCTCCACACTTTTCAGTTATATTAACACTATCCAAAGAGTTAAGTATTCAACACTCTGATAGAGTTCAGAAGTTAACACCCAACGCTGTCATTTTCAGCACTATAGAAAATGCTTTAACTCTGTTTGAAAACGTAATTGTTCGGGCATTGTTTAATACCGTGGACTAAGGCCTTGAGGTAACAGCGGTGTTATAGCACCAACATTAAAAACTCAGCGTGAGACACAAGAACTCCTGGTGTCATTCCTCACACAACTCATGGACAAGGTTAAAACTGCCGCTTCAGAGAGTTAAATTACACATGTAGAGCATGGCATCAAAACTGATATGATCAATCTGAGAAACACCTCCAACACTGTGCAATGTTTAATACTGAGTATGAAGATAATGCTTTAATATGCTGCGGAGCACCGCCACTGTGCCATTCCACCAGTAAATTTGACTATATATATATATATATACCACTCTTGAGCTGCTCAAATATTCTGTTGGTTTGGAATTAAGAGCAGGCAACATACGTGCTGTTATACGTACAGACCCTGCACTGACTGTAGCATTTAAATATGAAATTCATAATTTGACATGGATGCACATTCCTGAACCATCCAGCAGGTGCTAAGAGTAATTTATGGTACCAATGAAAATTTTTGTTATCATTTGTTACAGAACAATTCTGTTTTTACACCCACATCAGTGGTAAAACGGTAAAAATGTAAATTGCTTTACATAACAACCTGCATATTTTACAGTGTAAAACTGTTTTAATTTCCTAAAAAATTACATTTTGAACCAATAAATCCAAGAAACTTTTCCTGCTGAATTAACATGACTGAGCTGCTATTAAACTAAATAGTAATGTCAAATTTACATGCAGCTGTCACTTATTATACATCGAACTGATATTTCACTGGAAAATGTCAAACAACATTAGCATTTTCAATGTACACTGTAAAAAAAATTCTGTTGTTTTTACGGAAAAAAACTGGCAGCTGCAGTTGCCAGAATAATTCTGTAAAACATACAGTAAAAATGTAAATACAGAACACCCCGCAAATTTTACAGTATAATGTTGTTGTAATTCACAAAACATATAAAATTTACAGAGTTAATACCAATTAATGAGATTTTGTTGTGCTGCTCCTATTTTGCTCAAGGCCACAACAGTAGGTCTGGCATGGAATTCACATGTTGATCTGGTTTTTCCTAAGAGAACTCCAACTGTATAAGGAGAACAGGACTTAGGCAGCCTTGAACCTGGGGTATTTTGCTTGGGAGGTAAGCGCACTTATTGTTTGCGCCACTGTGCTGTTGCATTGCGGGAAATACTCTCAAAATATAATGAAATGTATGTCATATTGCAATATTAACATATTTTTTACTGTATTTGAACAAAGTATTTTAATATGAGGAGTTCTGAAAAAATCATGTCTGTTTGGAATTGAGTAGGCTATATGTCAATAGGATAAAATGGATTCTGCTGTTCATTACATTTTCAGAGCAACTCGCAGAGAGAATGGTGGCGCAAGTAGTTACTGTGCTTACTTTCAAAATAGAGTGTCACCGGTTCAAAGCTGTCTGTATCATGATCTGCTTTTATTAATTTTTTTGCAAATTACAACAGTTTTATACTGTAAAATTTATGAAGTATTTTCTGGAAAGGTATTTACATATTTTACTGCATTTTTTACAGAATTATTCTGGCAACCACAGCTGCCAGTATTTTTCTGTAAAAACGACGGATTTTTTTTACAGTGTGCATGTGTCCGTAGTGGGCATCATGTTTCTGCCTGCCATTGTTAGCTTACATGAAAGTGGGCGCTACACCAGCAGGTGTCAGACATGTCCATGGGATATAACATAGCAACATAACAGGTCCTTTTTGGATTGACCTGGTGCATCAAAATGCACACATTTTTAATCAGTTTGTGCTCGTTATATGCCCTTTTATGGCGATGTACAAGGTAATAGCATTTATTGGTGTCTGAGTTGTGTGGTCAACTTCATTTCATTTGTTAATATATGTCCATTCCTGCATTTAAGGCCTGCAACACATTTCAAAAAAATTGTTGAATTTTTCTCTGTGTTAAGTAGGCAGTTCTCAAAAATTGAGTAACCATGCTGGAAGGAGACGAGTGAGGGAAGCCACCAAGACAACGCTGAAGGAGTTATAGGCTTCTCTGGTTGTGGTTGGTGAAACTGTGAATAGTGCAACTTTTGTCTGTTGCATCACCAGTTATACAGCTTCATGATCAAGTGGTATAGAGGAGGATTTTCTTAAAAAGAACATGTGAAATTTCAGCTGCAGTTTGCCCACTGAAACTCAAGCCTAGATTTGATCTGTTTTACAATCCTTTTCTACTCCACTCCAACATGAAGCTGTAAATGGGGATGCAACAGGCAAATGTTGCACCATTCCCAGTTTCTCCACTCACACCCACAGAAGCCTGTAATTCTTTCAAAGTTGTCATGGGTAGCTTGGTGGCTTTCCTCACTAGTCTCCTTCCAGCAAGGTCACTCAATTTTTGAGAACTGCCTACTTGACACAGATTTACCATACAGTACCATACTGTTTGTATTTCTAAATGATTGATGGAAATAAAGTCCAAGACATATTCAGTGACATGGAAATGTTCATGTATCCACCCCCTGACTTGATCCAGAGAAAACTGGCTGTAAAAGTGATGATTTAATCTTATATGTAGAATAAATTGCCCCCATCCCAACTTTTTGTTTAATGTG
>OMMV01230020.1:0-13341 GCA_900302635.1 Chatrabus melanurus | reverse complement strand
TCCCTGTTAATCTTTTCTAGAGTGTGATAAAGCGCATCATTGAAAGTGCTGATATCAGAATCTGGAGTTCTATAGATGCAACCAACAACAATGTTTTTTCCATTGAAAAAAGAACATGCAGAAATTTCTATACATTTGAGGACATCATCTTAGGCTTTGAGAAACATTGATTGATATTTTTACTATTTTCTGACATTTTGTGGACCAAACAATTTCTGGATTGATACAGAAAATAATCAACAGATTCATTTTTGTGTCTCAGGAAGAGACAAAGCTGTGTCCAAGATTTTCTTTCATATTTTTTACACGACTGCCTGCTGTGGTTTTTAAAAATTTGTCAAATAAATAATTCTTATAGCAAAATATTTGAATGCAAGGTTGAAAGTTATGATTAGAATTTATGGTTATGGTTTACTGGTAAATTAACCAAAGGATAACCGACTAATTTGGAGCCTATCTACGGATAATTTAGAGTCACCAATTCACCTAATCTGCATGTCTTTGGAAGTGGAAGGAAGTCAGAGAACCCGGAAGGAACCCACGCAAACACAGGGAGAACATGCAAACTCCACACAGAAAGCAGCAGGTCGGAAGCGAACCTGGGACCTTCTCGCCGTGAGGCAACAGTGCTAACCACTAAACCACCGTGCCGTATTCATGTAGTTAGTAGAAGTGAATAATGCACAAGTCACACACTCCTAGAAATCACCTGCCCTGCATATTTTCCATCTCTTCGTGTTCTTTCTGCACCCAATTAGTCAACTCTGGTGTCTGCCAGCTGTTTATTGAATGAAACCATATGAACTGAGCTAATTTACTATGAGAAGAGCAAGTAAGGAGGAAAGTGTGCATAAAAGGTGATCTCCAGGAGCAAGATTCGTGACCAGTGCCCTGGTGTCTGTATTTCAGATTTGTGCATCTCACGATTAAAGCCCAAAGCTTGAAAATCACCAAATCTGTATGGTAAAGACACCAATAAAAACTTATTAAGTCCCCAAGTCCAATTGATCTTGGAAAAGTGACAGAAAAGGACCAATATGTTAAAAGTGGCTGGGTCTGTCAATGTTAATCAAACAGGCAATGTTGTAATATACCTGCAGGTTTGTTTTTATGTTGATGAAAATTATTCTTGTTTAAATAAACCAATATGCAACCCAGACAAAAGAGAATTGTGTCTAATGCATTTGTGGATGAATCACCTGAATGTCAAAAAAAAACTTTAAAAACAATTAAATATTGTGAATCTACTTGTATTTCTGCATTTATAGCAGCAAGCATGACCACAAAAAAAAAAGCTGCCTGTCAGGATTAATGTTTAGAGTGATGTAAAATATACAGCAATGATGATTTCAGGTTAACTTTGGTTAAATAACAATTAACTTTCTTGCTAATCATACATGGTGATTGTCCAAACCAGACATTATGAATTTAAAGTGACAACACCACTTAACCTACACTCACTCTGTGAAACTTATGAAAATTATTTTTTTCTCTTTTTTTGTAGGATACATGGCATACTGTAATGTATAACTGCATTAACTCATCTGTGTAGCAATCTTAGTCCTCAAAACACTTGAAACACAAAGACCCTTCAGTCACATCCTATTTATAACAGTGTAATAACAATGCTAACCCTTACCTATCAAGATATTTGAAGAAATCATGTTAACAACCCTGTGTGTCACAATGTAAAAAATGTGAGTTAGCATAACTAAATCACAACCAAAAGGAAGCCAATGATAGACGAGTAAATTTCATTCACTCATTCATTGTATGAGGAATGAAACTATGGTTTTTTTTGTTTTTTTAGAGAAATAGCCAAACAGTGTGTAGAATCAATCATCTGATCACATTGATAGACACTGCTCTCAAACATTTCTAAAAATAGCCTTTGCTTGAGCAATTCAAATGTGCAATAATATCACATTAGAGCTACTGCAGACCAAGCAATAACTCATATGCAACGCATAATTCACAGTAGTACAAATGAATAATTTAACGCAGTGAACAAACAAGGGGCAGAAATAATGACATCGGACAGCAGTGATCCCAACCTCACAATAAAGGACTAATCAGTTACAAACCCAAATGGGAATAATGACAATCCTCAGCACCCCCCCCAATGCAAAAATAGAAACCTAAACCACCTATTTGACCTCAGAGTGACATCTCATAGAAAATGTAGCATTTCAAATGATAATCCATGAAGCCAGATCAGACATTCTCTCCTTACAACCTCAGCACAAGTTCTGGACATCAACTGAAACAGAATTTAACACCCATCTCTATTCAGGTACCAAGTGCATTAACTGTAAACTCAGAAGACTGCTCAAGTCGTATAAAAAGTAAAGAAAGAAAGAAACAGGTTGTCAAATCTTTGTTATGGATACTCACTGTGGTGAAGTTCACGGGGTAGCAGTCCTCTCCTCGAAAGGTGCACTGCAGAAGCATGTCATTGATGTCATGACCTGTGCGGTTATAGAAATCAGTCATGTTGAACAGTTTGGGCTTGAAGTTCTGGAAGTTTGCCTTATCCTTAAGGACAGCCAGAACCTCAGGCTCAGCCAAGTGTGGGTTGGCTATTTGGTAGTTGTTATTGAGGAGGGCCAGAAGCTCTCCCACGTGATAGAGGTCATTTCTGGTGATTTTGGAGAAGCGGAACTCATTGAGGTTACAGAAGGTAACTGCTGGGAAGGTGAGGTTTGTCGCCGCCACCTCATCCAGTTTGGTAACATGAGGATATTCCAGGTAGTACGACACCCGATCCATGCACACCAGCATCAATAAGGCTAGAGACCCAAGGAAAGATAGAGTCCAGAGGAACCGGCGGAATGTCATATGCCCGTAGGCGAATATGTGACTCATGCCATGTAGGGTGGATATGTTAGCAAAAGCTTGCAGGTTGGAGGGTCTGGTGCTTTCAATGCTTTCCTCTGAGCTTCCCTTCATGGCTGTAGAATTATACTCAATACTATCTCCCCAAGAACTTCACAATAGACACTTTGCTTAGCAACAGCAGAATTCAAACAGTAGTGTTGATTTGTCACACTGCTTTTTTAAAAATTCCCTCAAGAACAGAAAATAAATAGAAAAAATAGCTACCTTTCAGTCTCGGTAACAGTTTTCTGTTCATCACAATTCACCTTTCGGTGGTTGTCAGCTGTTCCTGTAGTCCAAGGTCCCCCCTTTTCTCTTTCGGTCTGCTATTTTATTATTTTCAAAGCTGTCTCTCTCACTCCCTGCTCAGCTGTCCTTTGTAGCGGCACCAAACACAATGACAGCTCCAGAAACACCCACTTCTACCAAATCGCAATGCCTCCTGATGCCTGAGTGGTGTGAAAAGGGACAAGAACACAAGGCACAAGAAAAGAGGGGGGGTAAAAAAAGCAGACGTGAGGACAGAGACGAGCGATGGGGGGACCGCGATGAAAAGGACTGGCGTTTTGAGAGAGGCGCTAAGCCTCAGCAGTCAAAGGGACCCTTCCTCCTCCAATCGGAGAGAATGCCTCTACATCGCTGTGACGATGGGATGCAATGGTTTTGTGAATGGAAATAATAAAGACAGAAATGGCTCACTGGTCCCTCGCCGTCACCTTCTGTTTTCTCCCGAGTCTCTTTGGTCTTGTATTTTCTTCCAGGATGAAAATCAGGGGGGTCACAGACCTCCAATCAGCCCACCACTGTGCTTGACAACCAGCGTACACAGCGTTCGCGGCTTCCACTTTCCTATTTGCACAGATCCTGTTAATCATGAAGACCACCTCTTGACGCTTTACGGCCACCCCCCACCAGCAAAACCACTTGCAGACCTCACGCTTTAGTCCTGTTAACATACAGATTTATATTCTTCCATCTGGAGGAGCTTTTCATTCTCTTTTTGCTTCCTCTCTCTCCCACCGCTCCCCCCTTTCTTGCGCTCTTTCTCTCTCTCTCTCTTGCTCTCTCTCCCTCTTCCTCTTTAGTAGTCAGAATCCATCCCACTGCTGAACGGCTGCTTTGCCTGTGTGTCTGTGCTCACAGGGGAAGTGTCTCAATCTGGACTCCACCTTCACTGTATTATTAATCTCAAATCTGATACTTTAACTTCTCCCATCAACATGCACGCTCACATACAATATACAAGAATGCCACATGTTGCATATTTATTGCAGTGGTATATGTATTTATATCTAACCAGAATTGCCAAAATTGTAGCTTTTTTTTTAAACATGCAAACAAATTATCTTAACACCTGTCTTTTAAAAGCACAAATAAATGATTTCAATTTCTTTTGCCGTTCCAAAGGATTGACGAATCTCAAAAATGCTTCACAGTGTGACCACAGCAGCCCAGCAAATGGTCGCTGCTTCGATGCGCGTGGCCAGATTCCAGTTCGCCCTGCACTCGAGCTGGTGGTTTTATTGGGGTTAAAAGTTCACCACAGCAGTGCAAGAAACCCTTTAATTTCTCTGAGGAGAAAACTAACTCTCATTGGCTATCAAGGGATGTCTTATTATTGTAACAATAGGTGAACCGCCAAGGATACAGCCACAGCCCTTGAGGAATAAATCAATATTATGTCCTAAAGACCATGCATGGAAACCATAGCAACCATGACCCATAACACTATAGACGCACCCAGTTCACTTAAAAGACAAATATTCCAGCCTTATAATTCCGAGAAATGCAATTTAAAATATTCATTGTTACATCAGAGATACACTTTGAAAAAAGTTTGCTGAAATAAATGAAACAGAACACCTGAAGTGATGACTTCTGAATCCAAGTATCTTTTTTTTCACCTGAATGTTAAGACTTCCACCACAGGTCTATCAGAATAATGTCTGGGGTAATGCAATCTCAAAACTACAAGAGCAAATCCATTTTTTTGGATTCTTCTACCCAACACTAAGAAGTGCTATATTTGCCCTGAGGCCCACTGGTGCTGGTGCTTATCCCTGGAATCTGTAGCATGAAGCAGATGAGAGTCAATGACTCCCCCTGCATGGGACATCAGTCCAATGCAGGTTACTTTCCCAGCCAAGGACAGTACCCATTTACAGCTGGATGGATTGAGAAAATGCAAATGAAGTGTCTTGTCCAAGGTACACAGACATGTAGCGCGAGCATGAATCAAACCCAGGTATAAATATTGATAGCCCATCTCTATCCCATTGAGCTACCTGCTCCGCACCCAAGATAATATAATATAAGATAATACTCAACTCTTTTCTCTTTTTCATTTGGTTATGCCCAGTTGTTCAGGGTTGCCACAGCAGATCCAGTACAGATCCACATTGGGATTTGGCACAAATTTTATACTGCATGAACTTCCTGATGTAACTCCAGTTATACAAGAAGAAACAGCTCCTGGTGTTCCCAGTCTACCAGTACTAATCAGGACCTACTCTGCTTCACTTCTGAGATCTGACAGGATCAGGTGCACATAGAGTGGCATGGCTGCATAACACCCAACATGACAACCCGAAATCAGAAAAAGTTGGGACAGTATGGAAAATGCAAATTAAAAATGCATTTAAAAGTCCATTTTCCATACCGTCCCAACTTTTTCTGATTTGGGGTTGTAGAATGTGACAAAATCAGGACAGGGTTTTTTTTAAGAGAATAGCAACTCGATACATCATGACACCTTGAATATATGCCAACATTCCTTTTCAATGATGAGGATGGTTGATTTCATAATTGATGTTTGACTCAACGCTCACATATTTCTCAACAGCATAAAATATATAAAATGTAGCTGTGCTCCTTTGCTTTCAAACTCTTGACTGGTAATGATTAATGTGCTGCTTTAACAGTGATGGATGGTGTTTTACCTATTGTGCCCTTTGCTGGGTGTTAAAAAGTCTTCATTCACAAACAGTACCTCCATTTTTATGACAAACACAAACTAAAAACCCTTCACCGTGGACTCACACAGAAAAGGTATTGCTTGAAATATAAAACAAGTACATATTGTCTATTTTGATAATCAATGAATAAAGCAAAATGACTAAATATTCTTTGGCTTGAGCTTCCCAAATATGAGATTTGATGCTTTTAGTGCTGATTTATATTTGAAAATTCATTGCAGCTATTGTTACATAGTGCAAATAATCTTCACACTATTTATATGCAACATTGTCCTGTGTAGAATTAACAAACTTAAATTGCAAATATGTACCGTACTTGCAGGCATGCCTGTTGTTTCAGATTGCAGAATGAAAGTGGTGGACTTTTCAACAGTAATTGCCTTTCAAGTGGATGGTAGAATGCACAGCATTATGCAGTGAATATTAATGTGGAGGGCTAAGATTTGAGGCACTGCTGAGCACTGCTCGCCTTTTTTGGTCCTTGAAATGTGACTTTTATCATCTACTATCCTGACATTTTTTAGGACAGAAACACAGCTGAGTTTTTGATTGCAGTAGGTGTCTCAAGTTGTTTCATACATACAGTGATAGAATGACAAGACTATTTGAAGTACGCATACATTTCCTGAAGGAAGTGGCATCAAAATCAGCATTCAAAACCAAAAACTAACAACAACAACAAAAAGCTTTTCAGAAAATGTCCAACTAGATTTTTCATTACACAGTATGGAGCTGACTTGGGTCCTGGATGGCAACAGCCCAGGAAGACAAATGGTCCATCCCCATCTCTCAAAAGTAGCCATCTATCTGCTGCAGCCAGGTGAAACGCAGGCGTACCCTTGGCCATATTCAGTTGCTGGGGTCCTCAACACAGTGAGGCACCCGCATGCTGGATCATGCACAGAAGCACATCACATGGCCAAAATATCGTAGCTGATGTTCCCTCACAATTCAAGTGATACTCCTCATCTGAGTTTTCCTAAATAACAGTTTGTTTGACACAAAGTCATTACAGTGATACCCAAGGATCCTCCAAAGAGTACCAAAGATATCTAGTCATCACTGGTTACCGTCTAAGTCTCACAACCATACAGTAAGACAGGAAGCGCCAGGACCCTAAAGACCCTTCGTTCTCCTGCAAAGGTATCGGCATCGCCAAACACCTCTGTCCAGTGACCTCATTACTCCATAAGTTCTTCATATGTGTTTCTCAAAGGCCAAGGACCCAGAGAAATGAATGTCACTACCAAGATAAATGAATGTCTACACAAATTTGACACTTTCACCACAAGCAGATGCACCTGGAAGTCATTGAAAGCCTGGACCTTAGTCTTGGTCCAGGACACTCACAAACTTAAACACTCTTATCCCTTTTGAAGTGCTGCAATCAGTGTATTCATTGATTCTGCAAAGATCACAGCATGGTCCGCCAAGTCAAGGTCATTAAAATTCTCTTTGCTGACAAAGGCACCTCGGCCGGTGGTTTCCACAGCCCAACCCAACATCCAGTCCATGGAAGCACTGAACAGTGTAGGAGCCAGAACACATCCCCGATGAACACCAGTATTCACTGGGAAAAAATCTGAGATTCTGCCTCCACTCTGCACAGCACTCATTGTGCCTGTGTTTAGGCTGGCTATGACATCCAGCAACTTCTTGAGGATCCTGCGAATTCTCAGGATGTTCCAAAGAGCAGCCCAGTCAACCGAATCAAAGGCTTTCTGAAAATTATCATAAATTGCAGTGAAGCATTGCCAATATTCACGCTTGCATTCAAACAGTACTTGCTTATCACCTAATGCAGTAATATTTGTATCAGGGATGTCCCGATACTGATCTGATTGGTTCCTGTGCCAGTTGGGGTATTTTATGGAGGATCTGTATTGGCTTATTAAACTCTGATCTGTAGTCAACACTTTTTGTTTACTCCAACAGTCATGAAGCAATTGTTTCACCTTGTCTCTACACCTACACAGCTCTGCAGGCAGCTGCTAGTGGGCTGTGTCACAGCAGCTGCTTCAGACTAAGAGTGTGCCATTAAACAGGGAAGAAAGTGCAATGCCATGTGACTTCAGAACCACTTTTAATGTGTTTTATCTTAAACTTCTCTATTACAGTGCATCACTAACATATTTCTGTAGTTTAAATATGCATCTGAACTTAATTTTTTTCCACCCCTAAGTGTTAAAGTGTTAAAAATTGCACAAAATTCAGTTTTTTCTATGTCTGAGCACAGGATGGATTGATTTCAACAGAATCGAGTTACTTCCCTACTACAATCCTAAATCGGTAAAAGTTGCATTGAAAATAGCAACAAAAAAAAAATTGAAACTTTTTTTCATAACTCATATTTGTGTCGAGATCCAACCCCTAACCTGGGTGGACAATATAAGTGGACTGATCCTTCATTTGGGACAGACATGATTTTGCCAGGGAGGGGTAATCAAATGCCAATGTACAGACTACCGGCGGAGGATTCTCAGCGCATGAGTGTGCCTCCTTTCTATATGGGCTTTGGTTTGTCGCTAAATAAAACCTACACCTCTTCAGGAAGCAGCAAAGTCTGTGCACGTTTTGTAAACATGGATAGAAGTTAATCTGTAGGATTAAGAAAGCTGTGACTTTAGTGCATTTCCATGTTGACATTTCCAACTGCCATAAATATTTAACTCACTGCAATGTGATTTTAATAGAGTTTATAAGTGCATTAAAGGAACAAATAAACCAAATATTTAAAAGTTTTAACATTTATAAATTAAATATGGTTTTAGAGTTGATATCAACAAATGCTCAATATTAAAGGATGGGATAGGGGGGGGCAAAAATACCCGTCTATAAATGTTATAAATATATTATGAGGATGAAATGAACAATTTCAATATTATTTTATTTGTTATATTTATTACTTCATTGAATATTGTTCACTGTGTTGTGACACTATCAGAAACATTTACATGCTCTTTGCCATTGCAGGAACTGCAGTAAATCCTGAGTACCAGAACTTGGAGAACTCATGAACTGGTCCCGGCTCTAGACTACATTCCGGATCTCTGTTTACATCAGGTTACAAGGCCATGTCAGGTCTACGAGCGTGATGCATAAGCCATATCCACCACCTCAAGGGAAACGCCCTGGGTCTTGACTTGCAACTACCCAGATTAGAAGGAATATGAACTTTATATAAATGAGGCATAGAGAGGTAAGAAAAGCACTGGATTGGAAAGCAAAGAGTGAATATAGAAAACACTGAGGCGCTCTCTTTCTCATATACTTCTGCAGCAATCAAGAAGATAGATGGTGCAGTATTTCAATGTTAGATGATTCAGGCAGCACTATCGAAGATTTCCAGTGATATGGAGGGACTGGCAGAAATGCGCCATGGCTCCGAGTCAGTGGCGACTAAACTCTCCACTTTAATCACAAGAGTAAACGAGGTTGAGAAGCAGGTGGAATATCTAGAGACAGCTGAGTAAGAGTGGCAGGATAATCTGCCAGCTAGCAAGACAGCTGTCAAGCTGCTCTGGAATAAATTAGAAGACATGGAGAAATACTTGAGACGCAACAGCATAGAGGGGATGCTGTAAAGTTTTTAGAGGATCTAAACTTGCTGGATAGTGAGGGAAAGAGTGAGCTTGAACGTGCACACAGGGTCACCAGCCACAAATCCCAGCCAGGAGACAGATCCAGATCCACATTGGAGAGGTTTCTGAGTGTCATGGTTCACGTTTTTGGTGTGTCGTTTGTTACCTCTGGGGCTTGCTCGTTAATGTTATATTCTGCGTATTGTATTTGCATTGTTTCCTTTGTGTGAATTTCCTCTGTGGTAGTTATTACTTGTGCTTTTATTTTGACATCTGCTCTGTGTGTTTTCATTGGCTTTACTTCCTGTCACCAGGACTTCTGGGTTCATGTGCGCTTTGATTCCTGGCTAATTTTTTATTCACTATTTATCCATCACAATTCCCTCACAGCAGTGCCAGATTGTCTCACTTTTATGCCTGCTCTCTTGCGTTCAGTTCTTGTGTTGGCCTCACAGTTCCTCTGTGTGTTCCTAGGGTTTAGCCTGCCATTGCCTGTTCTGCCACACTGGTATGTTTGCTTGCCTTGGTTTGGCCCTCTGCTTGTTTAGTAGGATTACTCTCACATTACTGTCAAATTACTCTCACTCTACACATTTCCCTGAAGGACAGTCTTCCTGTGTACCAGACCCGTGCCTGTATTCTCAACCAGACTCCTCGTCAGTTCCTCTCAGGACAAGTTTTGTGTATGGATTTCCTGTGCTGTGCTTAGTGACTGATCCAGCTGTTGATTGGCAGAGTAAACTCTGTTTATACCTCACACCTGCTTAGGGATTTTCGGTTCTGGCATTACACTGAGATTCATCACACAGGGATTTGGTGTTATGGGTAGCAAGATCAAAGGCAGGTTGAGCTAGGTAAACAATAAAATGCTCTTTCCAGTCTACTCCAAGGCCGCACAGATGAACGTGACAAATTTACAGAGTGCAAGAAAAAACCTGCATGAACAGGAGATGAGCATCAGAATACTGTATCCTGCTAAGAAGAAAATCTAGACCATGGAGTTTAGTCTTTTGAATGCCCTAAGAAGGCTATGGCCTTCATAGCCACTACTGTGTGAGTATCTGATGGGCTATGTGATTATGGGGCCTATTGCTAGCCTGCTTTTTTCCTGGTCTTTTTATTCTTATGAATGTCAATATAAACACACTGGCTGGGACTAATATACACAGTAGTAGAGCATGTGAGGTTGAACGGGTGAAACCTTGTGGACGAGTCACAAACTGTTGGTTCTCTGTAGGGTGGACTTTTTTAGGGAGGGGGTTGATATGTGCAAAATTCACGTTCAAATACACATTCATTTGTTCTATGAGTACACAGGCATTGTTTTTAGTCATCACTATGGTGTAATTGAAATGTACCCAAGGTATGGTTTTACTTCATTCATAAGTAGGCAGCCATGTCATATAAATTAAGTTCTACACCTCTCTTCACATGGAATATCAATGGACTGGGGAATCCCATCCAGAGGAAGAAGGTTATAACCCATCTTAAGTGCAACATACGTGATGTAGTGTTTCTACAAGAAAACACGTCTTCAGAAGAGTCTGAAAAGCTTTGCGGTTGGATATGTGTGTTACAGTGCAGGCTCTACTATGAGCAAGGGGGTCGTTAGATTAATTAGCAAACATCTGCAATTTAAATGTCTCAAAGGAATTAAGGATAACTCAGGAAGAGTTATTATTCTGTTGACTAAAATATAGGGGCAAGGGCTAATTCTGGCTAATATCTATGCACCTAATGGGAACGATCAGACATTTTTTATAGATCATAAAAGGATGTCGCAAGCTGCTGGGAACCAGGACATTGTGCTGTGGGGGATTTTAATCTGCTAATGGAGCCTGTCCTTGACCACAGTGGTACTGCACTGTGTAGAGTGGTGGCGCCTAGCTAAACATTCTGTGGCTATTGTGCATTTTGTGATAAAAACATATAATTTGGTACACTTATAGCCAAAGGCGTTCCCAAAAAATGTTGTTTTTGAGCATCATGAATTTTCAATATCATGGCTGTTGTCAGTGACAACTGCTTTCAGATCAATTTTCCTCTTGGTGATGGATATTATATATTGAGGATGTAATTTGTTACCATACATAGTTCTTGAGAATTGGCATTTGGATAATACATGTAAGTCATTAAAATTCAACATGACTGCCATTTTTCAACATGACGGCCATCTTGAAATCATTGATATGGATGATCTTGGTGGCAAATCATAAATTTTTTTGGAGACACAAAATTCCAAGAAGACTCAAAATAAGTGATAACAAAAGCTGCCCAAAACTAGGTACTATTGCAAGAAAGTCTATTCAGCACTCCCCTTCACAGGAACAGAAAGCTGTGCATGCTAGGGCACCTTTTTAGCATTTGCGCTGCATGACACAAAACTTATATTTGCAGGAGAAAAGTTCATAGCTGAACTGTACTGCACCTGGTAGGCATCTAGAGGAGGGATCATAATAAACTTTAGATCAGTGTTTCTCAATCCTGGTCCTCGGGACCCAAAGTACTGGACCAGGATTGAGAAACATTGCTTTAGATGACAGGAACAGGAACTCACGAGGGAAGCCAGGATTCTCCATCAGGAATAGGAACTCAGGATGGCATCCAGCAGGGCAGCCAGGAGGGCAAGGCATGAGCTGTCCCTCAAGAGGATTATCGGGAGTCCACAGCAGGGCTGAGACATCTGGACGTCTGCAAATGGGCTGTGATGTCTGGAAAATGGCCTGGTAGTGACAGCAGGGAAGAAATATTTGGAAGGCGGCAACAGGTCAGAGACATCTGGACGATGGCAGGGCAGCCACAGCAAGGCTGAGACATCTAGAAGACAACCAGATAGCTACAGCAAGGCTGAGACATCTTGAAGACAGCTGGGCATCCAAGCAGGACAGAGACATCTGGAAGGTAGCTGGGGAGCCACAGTGGTGCAGGAAAGTCAGGAAAACAGTCAGGCAACCGCAGCAGCTGCCCAGAGATGTTTGGAGGGCGGTCACATAGGCAGAATAGACTAAGTCTTCGCTATCTTTTGCAAATGGAAACTGCATTCTTGGTAATTCATTCTTTGTGGTGTTCTTCATGATCACTTTAATAGGTACAGTTGTGGTCAGAACTCACTTTACCAAGATCTGGAATAAGACCCAAACTGTCACTCTTAGATGAGAGGAAATTGGTTAGGATGTTCAGGAACAACCCAGGAACTGGAAACTGCTAGAACGCCAGAGTCACTCTCCACAGTGAAGCAAGTTTTACATCGCCATGGACTGAGATGGTGCTGACCAAGAAAGAAGTCCCTGCAACAAAATCGATATCTTCAAGCTACACTGAAATTTGCTGCTGCCCACAAATGCCTTCTGGAGAAAACTTTTATCGTCAGACGAGACAAAGATTGAACTATTTGGCCACAATGCCAAGAGGTATGTTTGGAGGAGGACAGGTGATTATTCCGAGGGTCCACTGGTCTGTCCGAAGGTCCAATGGTCCGAAAAAAGGCCTAACTTACTTTTAAGGGACCCATCTTATAAGGTATTTCATGTTTAGAATGACTGTAAAATTATTTAAATATTGGAAAATTGTAACTACGGTAATACAAGCTTAGTATTGATAAATGTTTTGAGATATATAGTAAAACCCAAAATATGTAAATATTTTATTATTTTTATAGCTTTGAAGTATGCTAAAATGAGACCAAAACATGGGAAAGGTTTGGGGTTTTTTTTTTAAACAATTTTCAGACCAATGGGCCTTTGGACCAATGGGCCTTCGGACCTCAACCCTATTGAAAATTTACGCTTAAAAGCCAGGTCCATGCCAGGAAACGAACCAATTTAAATGAACTCTACCAATAAGCCAAATCAGCATTATCAGTACATTATCAGTACGCATGCGCAGCGACCGTGTGAACTCTTCCGGTT
>OMMV01230008.1:0-13877 GCA_900302635.1 Chatrabus melanurus | reverse complement strand
ATCAAAATTCGTCCATTAGTTTCTGAGAAATCCTGTTAACAAACAGACAGACAAACAGACAATCAGACACACGGAGGTGATTACATAACCCCGCTGTTGGCGGGGTAATTAATCTACCCTCAAACATTTACACATTACTTTCCTGCTATTTTATTTACTCTATAAAGAAATGTTGAAGGTTTATTATTATTATTATATTGTGATCTGAAGCAACAACAGTGACCAGGTTATGGTCAGTATTAAGTTATGGTCAGTATTAATTATAGAGGAACAGCCATGTTTTCTAATGTAAGAAAAAAAAAATTTTTAACTTCAAAATGAAAACGTAAATGAGACAAACATTATATTTGGAGTCAAACATTAAATTTGAGATTAAAACAAATGATGAATGTATATTTGTTAGGATTTTTCTTTGGAAACTGCTCCGTGTGAGACTAGTCTGAGCTCTGACACACACACACTGCAGTTTGTTGTCTTCCGTGTTGGGCTGGACGCCTCGTTTCTATTGGCCACGCCAAAATAAGTCACAGCGCGCTGTCAGCTCGCCGAGGTCAAAGTTCAATTTGGTTGAACTTTGACGGCGGTGAGGGGACGGCGAACAGCGGTTGGCGTGTCCAGCTGAGCGGTGCACAGCGGCGGAGTTTGCCGCTCTGCTTGATTACACCCGTCTGTGCGGAGCTGGCCATTTAAAAGAATGGGTTTCAGAGCGCTGCGCGCCGTCTTTGATGTAAAGTTCGCGTTCGGTGTGAAAAGCCCTTAAGGCATCTTGAGATAAGTCAGGATGTCTGACTCAATATAACATAAAAACTTGAAATAAGATCCAAAAGACTAGTTTCAAGCAGTCTAGTTTTGACTGCTCATTTAAAGTAAGGCTTATTTAAGAGGATGCTTCACAGACATGTTCCTTGTATCCAGTTAAAAATAACTCAAAGATAAATTATCTTGTTGAGACAAGGCAAGTGACATTTACTTGAAATAAGTCAAATGATCTCTACTACAAAGCACTAGATAATCCATTTCTACTAAAAAGAAGACCAATAAAATTTAGAATCTAAATATAAGATGATTACACTTGCTTAGACTGGCGGCAGCGTGGCGATTAAGTGCGATCGCTTTCAATGCAGAAGGTTCCCGGTTCGAGGCCACCCCTGCCCATTCTCCATGTAATGTGGGAGTTGCGTCAGGAAGGGCATCCGGTGTAAAACTTGTGCCAAATCAACATGCAGATCCATATCGGATATGCTGTGGCGACCCCAAGTTGAAATTGGGAGAAACCGAAAGAACTTACTTTACACTTGCTTAGACCTGAAGTTTCTGCAGTGTCAACATCCGGGATCAAAGGACAGCTTAAATGGCGGCAGCGTAGTCTGTCTGAATTGTGTACCTACTACTCGCTCATTTACTTCTAATACATACTACAGTAACAGTTGGGCAGTATGTACGTCAGTACATATTAAGTATTCAGATTCAGGGTCAATCACTTAACAAAAGACTTCTTTTTCGATCATACATCTTACAAATCTTTTTAAGTGAAAGACTCTTGGAAACATCTTGTTTTGAGTCAAGCTTTTTTGACACACCATAAGATTTTTAAGCTGCTGTTATTTTTAAAAGATGGAACACTTCCTAATACTGGTAAAATAAAGCTCAAAATTAGTTTTATTTCAAGAAATCGTTAGCAAATTTTCACTTGTTCCACTGACAGATGTTTTTTACATGAAAACAAGGTGTTTTAAAATTATTAGTAAAAAATTATTGGTGTATGTGTATATAGATAGATAGATATGTAATATATATTTTATATATATATAATATATTTATGATTGATGTGATTGTGTCTAATATTAAGTGTAGATTAGATATTCTGACTAGAAATTAGATGACTTTTTTACCTCTAAATAACATGTTGATATCACTCTCTTTTTTATGCGCTTAGTTTATGAGATTGGCATTTCTATAACTCTTTCTGAGATATGATCGAGTTGTTAAAATCGGTGGTAAAACTCTGAGTTTGGGATGCAGTGAGATGACGTTCTCTCTGTAAACAAGGCCTGATATGCAAGGCAGAAAAAACCCCAACTGTATCTGGTCACTGCGTGAAAAGGTTTAGTCATCAAAACTTGTAATATGTGTGAAGCTGGACTGTAACAAAAATGTCAAAAAGGGAGGTATGAACTTGTTGCTGCGGGTATTATATATAGATAAAGTTTGCGTTAGCCATACAGTACTTGCTTCAAACTCCAGACCGTGCCTGGAAGGACAGTGAAGCAAGCTCCTAAGTATAATTAATTAATTAATCCTCGTTACTGTATTCAGTGACCATAAAACCCTGACAGGCTCAGCTGGACTGTTGATTTTTTCAACAGCACACTGATGGCCTTAATGTGTTAGACTAAGCTGAGAACTCACCTGTTTGAGTTCCTGGACTTCATCTTTCAGACTGTACACAGTGTCCACCAGACTCCTGCAGGGACACAACAGCTCTACATTACTTTACCACAAACTACAGTTATGCATTTAACAATGAGAAACATATAGATTGTAAATACATTATCATTTTTTTTTATAATTTATGTCTGTGTCCTTGAATAAGACACTTCGTCTGTATTGTCCCAGTCAAACCAGCTATATATGAGTGCCAGCCTTTATTGGAGAAGGAACCTGTGATGGACTGGTGTCCTGTTAAGGGGGAGTCGTAGACTCTCATCTGCTTCACGCTATGCTTTTCGGGGATAAGCATCTGCTTCTGTAGGACTTATTGTACTCTGCTACATGTAGTGTCACTGTATGACTATTTTTCAGGTCTGCATGTTTGCTAATTTTTTAGCTATACAATCAGGTCCATAAATATTTGGACAATGACAATTTTTGTGATTTTGCCTCTGTACACAACCACAATGAAGTTGAAGTGAAACACAATGTGCATGTGGTGTAAACTTCCAACTTTAATTCAAGGGGTTCAACAAAAATATGGCATTAACCATTCAGGAATTACAGCCATTTTATACATTGTCCATAAGTAATTGCGCAAACTAAATTAAAGGATTATTGTTAATACAAATCATCTCAAAAACTGAGTGACTGTTCCAGAAGGAGACAAGTGAGGGAAGCCACCAAGACACCCATGACAACTGAAGGCATTATAGGTTTCTGTGGCTATGACTGCAGAAACTGTACTTTGTGCAAGTTTTGTTTGTTGCATCACCACTCACACATCTTTATGGTGGAGTGGCACAGAGAAGGATTTTCTTCACGATGCATAGTTTCTCCAATCAGAGCCACAGAAGCCTATAACGCCTTCAGAGTTGTCCTGGGTGTCTTGGTGGCTTCCCTCACTAATCTTTAATCACTAATCTCCTTCTTGCACGGTCACTCAGTTTTTTGAGAACTGTCTACTCCACCCAGGGAGGTATGGGGTTGTACGTGTCGTCACACTCCTTCGGGAGTGCCTCATACTCCATTGGTCCCCACCAGCACCCAGCTCTCATCTATGGGTTCTAGAAGCTGCTTGCATGCGGCAACGCCCACCCCCGGGCAACGGCTTTGACGGGCCGGCTAAACTGGGTGAGGGTAGCTGACGGGTTTGAAACCCTTGGTAAGTCAGGATTATGCCTATGCAAGATCAACAGTGAGATCCAACTGCCAGGAAGGCGGTGTTGCAGGGCTCCGTGGAGTGCTCATGTGTGACCAGGCACCCGAGACATCACGGTCATCTATTGCAGCCAAGGAAGTCTCCAGTCATGATGGCTCTTCGTACCACTGGACCCTGACCTCTGAGGCCAAGAGAGTGGATCTGCCCCACTGCAACTGCCTTTCCACTTTAAAAGCTTTCCCGCACAGATCCTTTGCACAACTCATCCTACAAGTCCTACAGCGATGGGGGAGAGGCGAAGTGACAGGTGGAGGTAATCACTGGGAGTCATAACACCAAAC
The DNA here is from genome assembly GCA_900302635.1 of Chatrabus melanurus. Lineage (NCBI taxonomy): Eukaryota > Metazoa > Chordata > Actinopteri > Batrachoidiformes > Batrachoididae > Chatrabus > Chatrabus melanurus. Next base: position 9,944 of record OMMV01230008.1, on the reverse strand, counting down.
CTGCATGTAAGCGGCCTGTGGAGCAGTGGTCGCTCATCTCTGACCTAGGACAACAGAGATGTTCGGCAGCCTCCCGGGCAACAGAGCAGCCCTCTTCAGGGACAGCACTGCTCACCTTCGTATGAAGGAGGTTGACTAGAAAAGGTGTCCCGAACATTGCGTGTCCTAACGGAACTGGCTGACATACCATAGCTGGCAGTTTACCCCCACAGCGGTCGAAAGTCGTCATCATTGAAAAGATGGACTACCAAGACTCCAGACAGATTTACCACACAGTACCATACTGTTTGTATTTCTTAAATGTTGATGTAAAAAAGTCCCTGACATAATCAGAGACTTGGAAATGTTTATTTATCCATCCTGACTTTATTCATTCATTCATTTTCCAAACCCACTTATTCCAGTTAAGGGTCACAGGCGATGTTGGAGCCTATCCCAACGTTCACTGGGCGAGAGGTGGGGTACACCCTGGACAGGCTGCCAGTCCATCGCAGGGCCACATATAGACAGACAAACACATTCACACTCTCACTCACACCTACAGCCAATTTAGAGTCACCAATTCACCTAACGTGCATGTCTTTGGAAGTGGGAAGAAGCTGGGGCACCCAGAGGGAACCCACACAAACATGGGGAGAACATGCAAACTCCACACAGAAAGGACCAGGTCGGAAGCGAACCTGGGATCTTCTAGCTGTGAGGCAACAGTGCTAACCACTAAGCCACAGTGCTGCTCCCATCCTGATTTATATTCAAAAAAAGAAAACAGGTGGTAAACGTGATAATTTGCATTAAAAATAATCCTTATATTTCATTTGTCCAACTTCTTATGGACTGTGAAAATGGAGGGACTGTGTATAAAAATGACTGTAATTCCTAAACGGTTAAATGCTGTTTGTTAAACCCCTTGGATTAAAGTTGAAAGTCTACAAGCACATCTTTCACATATTTCAAATACTTTTTTGGTTATTAAATATTTGGGGTCACATGCACGCGCTCACCTCTCCTCCACGACAGTCTGACCATTGCTCCTGATCTCCTCCACGATAATCTTCTCCTCTTCTGGGAATAACATGTGGACATCCTTCCTGCTGGAGCCTGGTGGAGCACAAACAGCCGTAGTGATGCAAGCATTAAACGTCTCATTGATGCATGAACATTTAAGCCCAATTTGATGCTAAACCATGTTTTGAACTTCTTTAAGCCAACATGGATCTTCAGGATACAGATACATGTATCGATATCGGCGCTGATCCTGACCTTATTCTATCTGAATCAGCGAGACATAATCCATCTATGTGATGATTTTCTGTGCACACACTAAAACATTAGCAGACTGATTTAATTTTCACACTACACTAATGTTAAAGAGGGAGCACCATTCATGTTCTGCACTGACCAATAATTATGTGAAACTACAGCTGAATGCACTTAAATGTGAAGGCAGTCGCACGTCTGTACTGTGAAACCTGAAAATGCTGAACGCGTTGTCAGCTCGCGCTAACAAACACTGACTCAATCAATCTTTTTTTACGAGACACATTAAAACATTATCAGCACATTTGCTTGAGAATTTGTTTTGAAATGTAAACGTTTTCTATACGTCCAAGCAAAATAAAGAGGACTGACCATCGTAATGTCCTAACAGCTTTCACGCTAGCATTGAGCAGTTTTAAAACATTCTGCGGTAATGTGCAATTAAGAGACTCCATTTTCATTAGTGAGATAAAAATATATGGCCACACACAGGTGACAGTGATGGATTAAGAAGAGTCACAGTTTGGTCAAACAGAAAAGCTCTGTACTGTAGTAAAGAAGTGATGTGTAGTTACAGTGTAATACTACTTTGCACAACGACAAATGATCCCAACCAGTTCCACACAGTGAAGTGTACAGATACACACCAACGCCTTGAGTAATGGGAAGATGCCAGAAGATGAAGACCTAGTGTAACTCCACTTTCAGCTCGACTCAAATCCTTTCTTCCACCTGGCACACAGCAGCACACATCGTAGCACAGGTGTCATTGCTAGTGTAGAACAGACGCAGTTCTAACTTTCACGGCCACTGCCCATGCTGTATAAATAGCAAGTGGAATAGCGCCTATTTGTCTAAAAATGAGGTTATCATGAGGCAGCAGAAAGCGACTGCACCATCGACCACCAAAAACTTGGTCAAAAGTCAAGTGCAGAGTTGTTCTGGTATTTATACGGTGCAACATTCAGATGCGCCTTACATAAGTTCATGACGCACGTACACAATAAAACACAACCATTAAATGAAATAAAAGTAAAGACAAATGGAAAAATACAAAAAACTTCACTTCATGGATTCACTGCTTCACCTCAGGGAGCTTTGGTGGCTGCGCTCACAAAACCTCTCACTTAAGTCCACTTTCTAAACAGCAGAGCACCAGGTTCCTGGTGCACTTCTGTCTTAAAGGTGATGACAGATGACACTCTGATTGGCTGATTTCATGTTGTGCCTAAAACATCCCCATGACTAATTAAGTGACTCCTTTGTGGCCGACACCCTACTTTGCACTCAAATTATGTGCCCTCTAAGTTGCAAAGTGGAGTTGGACACGATCTAAAAGCACTTGCGCCGTGCACCGTAGATCGTGCGCCGTAGCTTTTCAAGATAGGGCTCTTAGAGTCAAACAAAAAGAAACCCAGTGTGAAAATTATCTAAGCAAGTGATACACAAGGAAGATTTCTCCAACATGACACTAATGTTGCACTTCATTTTGTCATTGTGTTGGTTGTCACGTGTTGTTTATCACACGGTGTGGTTCCACAACTAATTTACTGTTTGTGCAGCTTCACTATTTGCAGGAACAGCAAAACACAGACAGTACAATACTGTAGTTATACTAAGGGGAATGCACATCCCTTCATATAACTGCACAGAGAAATTCTACGTACACACACACACACACACATAGCAGGTGAAAGGTTTGGCTCGCTACAAGGGCTGGGCAGGATGACTGTGACACTAATATCTTACGCGAAAATGAGGCAGTCCTGTAACTATGGGTGGTCCAGATACTGTCATAATCCGAGTCTTCTGACTGGTCAGAACATGGCAGGCTGCTGTGGAAACCAGTGATGGTGAGGCTGGTGTCAGCAAGCACATGGTTGTGCATGAGGTCAGTTCCTTGCCAAGCTGTGCCATAAGGTGACCGGGAATAGGTGAGGTTTGGAACAAACCAAATTATTGAGGGTGAGGGGAACAAACCGTGTGGAATAGAAGGCGGTGAGTCAAATCATACCAAAAGTGTGGATGGTAAAGTGTCAAACACAAAAAAGGAGATTTGAATCAAACATGAACATTACAAGGGATGAATAAATAAACAAGAAAAGGATGCATGGGGTAAAAGATATAAACCAGGGATGGTGAGGTGAAGAAAACGAAGTATTAACACGGGCATCGATGAATAAGGCAGAGAGAAAAAATAAAAAATTTCAGGATGGAAAAAAAACAGTGAAGAGAGGGATGGAAAGGGGTTAATGAGAGAAGAAAAACAGAACTGTTAGATCTGAAAGCAGAGAACAGTCATTAGTATTGAGGCAGCTCGCAGTTTGTGTGTCCACCACGTGAGTGTTGATGTAGAATGTGTACTCACTGGAGTTTAGAGTTTGCCGTGTCTTGGCACTGGTACAGTAGGCCTCGATCACTTTCAGTATCTGAGCATCTTCCTCCAGAGCTGCTGTACCTGAGACAGACAAATACAGGAAGCACAGAGATCTGAACCGCTGATGCAAGAGCCATTCTGCAAAGTGGCTATGGATTGTGTGATCTCTCTGCCAACAACTAAGAAAAGAAGAAGTGAGTCTGAGGCCCGTTGGTGCTGGTGTTTATCTCCGGATTCCGTAGCATGAAATGGATGAGAGTCTACAACTCCCCCTGGACGGGACGCCAGTCTGACTCAGGTTATTTCCCCAGTTGAGGCTGGTACCCATGTACAGCTGGTTGGACTGGGACAATGCAGATTAAGTGTTTTATGGGACTCAGGTCTACATATTGGTAGCCCAGCTCCTTATCCGCTGAGCTACCTGCTCTAAGTAAAGTAACAAATATTTACTGGCAACTATGGGTGCTACACTGTTTTTCCTGAAGCAGGTTCAATAAAGCCCTTTTCTCGTTTTCATGGATATACATCCTGGAAGGTTACGGTCTGAAAGTTTGGAAAACCTTACAGGATCCGGGAGAGTGCCCATAGTAAACCGAGGTGTGACTGTGCCTTTATCAGTGGCGGGATTTTCAAGATTTACAAAAATTCCTTTTTTCTGTCACGAACTTTTACATACTTTGGTAATCCCTTGCATTTCTGTGGAGCCCATAATGTTGTCGGACAACGTACTAGGATTTCATATTCAAAAAGTGTGACATATTTAATGACATTATATGGCTCTCGGTATAAGTCAGCACAATTACACAGTGTTTTTTTTCCTCTGTGAGGTACTGAACACCTTGTAATGCAATCATAGTTACAATACACACTTATACAGTCAAATACAGTAATAACTTCAACAAACACAGTGCCTGTTTGGTCATAAAGAAATTCTTCAATAGGTGGCCATTAATGCTCATTAATGCTTTGGAGTTGTTTTATACATATAGTCAATAATAACTATAATATTACTTGATGGAGAAGCCAAAAGAAATGAGTTTTAATCATAATGTTATAGTATTGTGCTATAAATTATTTGACCAGTAGATGTCAGTATGACGACAAGCTCCTGTGGCGACACCTAACGGAGCAGCCAGAAGAAGAATTAATGTGACACTTCAAGTAATGAAGCTTTTTAGCGAAACCTGAGTCACAGCTTCGACACCAAAGACACTTAAATGAGACAGAGTTTAATCTCGTCATATCTAACACCACTCTGACTTTTTTCTTTGGCCAGCTTTCATTTTTATTAAATGAGACCAGCTATATATAATGTGCGCCTGCCCTACTGAATCAGCGGCCACCTGCCGCCACAATAGACAAAACACTGAACTTATATTAACATCATCTATTTAATGTTGCAAGTCAATCTAGCTTCAGTTACATCTCTGAAAATTTTGAATGAAAATTTGATGTGGTGCCAGAGGTTTCTGTGATTAATACATGACAGAATTTACATTCTGCACTATGCTTCTTTGGTGCTGCAAATGAAGTTTTTGTGATTGACAAAACTAAATTTAACAACTGTTTGCTCATTCTTGGTGCTCAATGGGACCAAAGGATTCAAGAAAGCGTTGCACCACGAGCTCTCCTGTCAAATATAGCACAAGTCAACATAATGTGAATTACTTTATTAATTTTGTTATTATAATTTTTAATTAATGTGTGTACTTATTCTAGTCTGAGGCCGAGTCAAGATCGAATGGCATTGCTTTTGAGATGAGAACGAGTAAGTTCGAGAGACCGGTCTCAAGACCAAGACCAGACTCGAGTACTACAACACTAGCCTGTGCCATCGTTGGCGATGTCGCTATGTATGTATGTAAGCAAGGTATCTTCTTAATGATGTTCATTTCTATTGTAGCAGTTTTTGATATTTCATAGTTCAACAGTTATGCTATTATAATTTAACATTACCTTTCATAGTGTTACTGAACTTATGAAAAAAAAAGCCCTTGACACCTGAACTTGATGTTCACCTGTTATGTTTGAGATTGTCGTCAGTAATGTATTGCCTTTGTATCTGTAGCAGAAACATATATCATGCTTCCCTTTAAAACAAAGGAACCAGAAACTTCAGATATACTGTATGTGTCAGAGTGAGTGAATTCAGGTGTAAAGATGAGCACATACTCTTTCTCACAGTGAAGTCCTCTTCTGAAGGTTTTCTTTCTGGCTTCCTCTTGGGAAGCAGCTTCTTCATGTTCTTTGGACTCTTACTCATATCCTACAAACAACATGACACAAATATCTACAAATACATCTGCATGCGGGTCATGAAATTTATTCATATCACATGTCTCCAAATACACTAAAGATATTGACTTGTACCATGAAGTATACACTGATCAGCCATAACACTGTGACCACTTGCCTAATATTGTGTAGGGTCCCCTTTTGCCACCAAAACATCCCTGATACATTGAGGCATGGATTCCACGAGGCCTTTCTATCAGAACCAAGATGAACTTTTTCAGCACTTTCAGCTACAGTAACTCTTCTGTTGGACTGGACCATAGGGGCCGGCCTTCACTCCTCATGCGCATCAATGATTCTTGGCCGCCCTTGACACTGTTGACAGTTCACCGGTTTTCCTTTCTTGGTAGGTACTGACCACCACAGACTGAGAACTGGCGCAGTCGTCCAGCCATCACAATGTGGCCCTTGTCAAAGTCACTCAAATCTTTATGCATCCCCATTTTTCCTGCTTCCAACACATCAACTTCAAGGACAAAATATTAACTAGCTGCCTAATATATCCCAACCACTGACAGGTGCCATTGTTACGAGATAATCAATGTTATTCACTTCAGCTGTCAGTGGTCACAATGTTATGGCTGTTTGGTGTGTACTATATTGCCATCCTGCCAGTATATATATATATATGTCAGAGTACAGTACCTCCTTATAGCAAAGAGCAGCGGAGGGGCGAAGTGGAGGTGCAGGGCGAAGGCAGCTGAGGCTCCAGGGTTTTGGAGTGTTTGGGGGCTCCAGTGGCCCCCACATGGTGTTGCTGCTGTGTGTCGTCCCATATGAAGACAGATGGGGAAGAGTGTGGTAGTTCTGTCCACTACTCCCTCCATGAGACTCTGAGTGTCGCGATGGAGTGACAGGAAGGGACGGTAGCTGGGAGGAGGAGAGTCAATGAAGGAGTGAAATTGTGAAGAGAGACGGACAGGGAGTAGTGCTACGCTGAACGGGTAAATGAAGGCTCATTTGACTCATTGTTTAAAAACAGGAGGACTTACTGTGTGACAGACAGATTGAGGCTTGTGTGCGGATGGGGTGTGTGTGTGTTTGGTGAGAAGGTCCAGCCAATCCTGGAGATCTTGGGCACTGTTACACGCCACCTGCATCCGCTCACACTGGCCACCTGCATGTGACACAACTTTATATTCAAACACCAATACACTCAGGATACGACATCCATACTAAGGAAGAAGTACGTCCTATACAAGCTTATGCCCGGATACGTAGTGTGAAGCAGATGAGAATCTATGATTTCCCATGGATGGAATTCCAGTCCATGTCAGATTACTTCCCCAGCCTAGCCTGGTACCCACTTACAGCTGGGTGGACTGGGGCAATGCAGATGAAGTGTCTTGCCCAAGGACACAGACAGGTAGCCTGAAGTACACACCTGGCAGCCCCTGTCCCACATGAATGTAATGGTTTGGCAATGAACACCAATGCAGAGAACCACAACGGGATGTAAAAGCAGGTTTATTATCCCACAAGCAAAAATAGTTCAATTTTGAGCAGCAGACAAACAGGCTTGGTCAAAAACAGGCAACATGTCAGACACATGGGTGATCAGTCCAACAGGTAACAGTCTTTCAAAGGGAGGCAACAGAGGGTTATTCAAAAACAGGCAAAAGGTCAGTCACAGAGAGTTCTCATATCAACAGGGAGGCAAAAACACTGGAAAAATGCATAGGAACAATAACGAGCTAGAACAATAACGAGAGAGCAGGACGAGCCGATTCAATCTGGCAACGCGGGCATGCTCTAAACGTGGTTAAATAGGCAACCAATCAATCAAACATGGAAGCGTGGAAACATGTGAGAATGGAAGGCCAGAAACAGGAAGTCAAACTACACGAAACAAACTCAGAAGAAACGTCAAAGTATAAGTGCCAGGGGAAAATTTTGCCAGATAACTCAGAGAACAATTCAATTCAATTTTATTTACATAGTGCCAAATCACAACACAAGTCACACCAAGGCGCTTCACAAGAGCAAGGTCCAACATTAGCAGACCAGGCTCAGTTGGGTGACCACCCGCTCTGGCCGCCACGACAACAATAAACAATTAAAATTTAAAATAATTAACATAAGCAAAACAAGGTACAAGGAATTTGTCATACATGCACACACACAACAAAACTCATTGCAGCAAGAAATCAATAAAGATATAAAATTTATAGAATAAACAAGTAAAATGCAATAAACAAATAAAAATTAAACAATTAACATAAGTAAAACAAGGTACAAGAAATTTGTCGCACACACAATATTAAAAACATTGCAGCTAGCAACCAAAATAATCTGCCAGAATATTCATACATATTAACACTATCAAACAACAGTGGGCAACAACAAAATGCTAAAATGTTCACTGGCAACCCAATCCCATGCTTCACCAACATCCCCCCCAAAAATTGGATGCAATGAGACTGAGTGAGCCCAACAATCATGGCAATCACTGAAGCTAAAGGAAAAGAATGATTCAACACAACTAAGTCCATGTCAGTTATAAAAGAGAGAAAACAGATGAGTCTTTAACCTGGATATAAATGAGTCCACAGAATCAGACTGTTTTATCTCAATGGGCAAACTGTTCCACAAAAAGAGTGCATGAAAGGAAAAGGCTCTGTGACCTGCTGACTTCTTCTTTACCTTTGGAACACACAGCAGTCCTTGATCCCGAGAATGCAGAGCACAGGCCGGTACATAAGGTGCAAGTAAATCGACCAAGTATGGGGGCGCTAGTCCATGAAGAATTTTATATGTTAATAACAATACCTTAAAATCAGACCTTCCATCAACAGGAAGCCAGTGAAGGGAGACCAAGGCCGGAGAAATATGATCAAACTTTCTTCTCCCAGTTGGAACTCTAGCCACAGCATTCTGAACCATTTGAAGACGCCTAATGCTTGTACTTGGCAAGCCAGAAAACAAAACATTACAATAATCAATTCTAGATAAAACAAAAGCATGAATCAGTGTTTCTGCATCCGTCAATGATAGAATAAGTTGAATCTTTGTGACATTACACAGATGAAAGAAAGCAATCTTTGTAATTTCTCTAATGTGCAGAATAAAATATAGGTTCAAAAATCACCCATAAATTTTTTACTTTATTACTCTGTTGAATGACACATGCATCCAGCCTTAATGTTAACTGGTCAAACTAGGTTCTGTGCCTCACGGGACCAATGACCATCATTTCTGTCTTCTCTGATTCTCCACTGATGCCAAACAATCCTCTAAAATCCCAATTTGAGAGGGATTAATAGCATTAATCGGCACATAAAGCTGGGTGTCATCAGCATAAGAGTAAAAAGCAATTAGATAGCTTCATAATATCTGTCCAAGAGGGGCTTTATAGAGTAGAGTTGCCAACCGTTCCGTAAAATACGGAATCGTTCCGTATTTGAAGCATAAAAGACATGTTCTGTATTAAACTAATACATGACGCACTTTGTTCCATATTTTTGAGAATTTGTTTTTTACAGAACGCAGCTGCAGAGGCTCCCTGAAGTGTTAAAGCTGCGACACACGTAATGACTCATTAAAATCTCTTTCAAAGCCCTCTATGTGGCGACCAGCTTAGCTTTTCGCCTTCATTTTATTCACAAAATATATCACCAGTCGGCGACTTGGAATAACCCGCGCCAGGCCAGAAAAAAAAACCAAGTATTCATTCATTTGGATTGTACGTCAAAAAAAAGAAGAGCCACTTCCTGAGCTGGAGGCACACTAACCTCAATCTGACGCGAATGACAGGAGATGTAATCCATTTAAAAAAAGTTTGATGAAAAAAATACAGTTCAAATTAGTCTGTCACACAGTAACCAAAAAAAAAAGCTACGTGCTCCCGCAGCTCTGTGCACACGGTGCGCGCTGAACAGGGCATGAATTAAAGCCACTGTATGCAAGTTTTGTGGAAGGGAGCACATTTAATATACATCCAACATGAATTAGTTTTTAACATTATTTCTCTTTTATATAGTTACATTAAATGACATGAAATTATGAATTTTGCATC
>OMMV01229986.1:0-11803 GCA_900302635.1 Chatrabus melanurus | reverse complement strand
GAATTTTTAAACATGCACAGAAAGAAGGAGGCAGTGTCCCGATTGTCACACAGTCCCATCATCCTCCATCCACTCGGATCCATGAGATGGGACCCTGTCAAGGAGCGGGTGAGGGGTCCAAACACCGACAGTTGGTGTTTGGTGTGGGCTGGTAATTAAGGTTTTATTAGATCAGCCAAGTAGGCAGGGGCTAGACCGTGAAGGATTTTATATGTTAATAACAAAACCTTAAAATCAGACCTCACATGAACAGGAAGCCAGTGGAGAGAGGCCAAGAGGCTACAAACGGTTTCCCCCAGTCCCCTTGACAATGCAGACCATTCTATGATGGAAGCCAGCAGCAGAGTTACTCCCATGGAGTGTGGAAACAAGAGGTCTTCTTTTTTCCAGTGCTGAGCTTTGCAAAGGGTTTTACGGCAGCTGAAGTACCAATCTCACCACTGACCCCCAACGAGGAATAATCTGTAGGCTGGAAGACCACCTACAGTTCCTGGATGCAGTTTACCATTGTGCCCAGGATGTAACCATTGCCCTAAGGTGATAACTGGATGTCTTTGGAACCAGGTCTCTTTTGAGGTTCCTAAGGTACAATTGTAATGACTTTGTGTCAAACGAGTGGTTACTTAGGGAGACCCAGATGACCACCAGCATACCAACTGGAATGCCAGCTCTGACATGTTGGCCATGTGGCACACTTCCAAGGATCCTTGCAATGCAAGTATCACTTACATTGTGAGGGAGCGTCAGCTTCGAAATTTTAGCCTTGTGGCCCATTTCACCGTGCATGATCCAGTACATACGTGCCTGAGTGTTGAGGACCCCAGCGGCTGGAGAAGGCCAAGGGGATGCTCATGCTTCACCTGGCCTGCGGCAGATAGATGGTTATTTTTGAGATGTGAGTGGATCCTGGGTGGTTGCCATCCAGGACCCAAGGCGGTTCTGTGGTGTCGTGGATGCGGCGAAGTGCGGCACCAGTGCATGGTCCCAGACTTGACTTGCACACTTCTTCAGGCATGACCCAGCAGGCAGGTGCCTCAGTGTTGAGGATCCCAGCAACTGGAGGATGAGAAGTGAGGATAGACCAGTTGTCTGCCTGGGTCGTTGCCATCCAGGACCCAAGGCAGTTCCATAGTGTAGTGGATGTGGTGATGTGCAGTACTAGTGCTTGCTCCCAGACCAGACCAAAGACACACCTAAAACTCATGATATCACTCCGTATGCTACTTTGACTAATAGAAAAGTGTATTTTACATGATTAGAGGAAAATACTTCCCATTCTATTTTCAGCGAGACAAGCGATGGACTTTGAATTCCAAACATCAATAAAAATATTTTTCATTTCAGTAAATTTAAGACTCAGCCACAGCCTGAGGTTGCTGCTGGATCTGAGGTCCTGCAGACGCTCTACCGGACAATTGTGGTGAAGAAAGAGCTGAGCCAGAAGGCGAGGCTCTTGATTTGCCAGTTGATTTATGCTCCTATCCTCACCTATGGTCATGAGCTTTGGGTAATGAGTGAAAGAACAAGGTCACGGATACAAGCAGCGGGAAACGAGGTTCCTCCGTCGGGTGTCTCAGCTCAAACTCAGGGACAGGATGAGAATCTGCTTCCTGCTATTGAAAGGAGCCAGTTGAGGTGGTTCGGGCATCTGGTGAGGATGCCCTCCTGGTCGTCTCCCTAGGGAGGTCTTCCAGGCACGTCCAACTGGGAGGAGGCCCCGGGGACGACCCAGGACACGCTGGAGGGATTATATTTCCCAGCTGGCTTGGGAACACCTCAGGATCCCCCAGGAAGAGTTAGAGGACTTTGCTGAGGATAGGGAAGTGTGGGCTGAGCTGCTTGGTCTGCTGCCACCGCGACCCGGACCCAGATAAGTGGCAGAAAATGGATGAATGAATAAATTTAAGATTGACGCAGTATTTATTGTGTCTTATTTTTGCCGAGCCAGTGGCTCGGTGGGATAGGAGTTGCATTACCAAAATATATAGACCAGGGTTAGATTCCAGATGTGTGATTCACCTTATATGACCGTGTCCTTGGACAAGACACTTCATCTGTATCGTCCCAGTCTACCTAGCTGGAAATGGGTCTTGGCTAGGAAAGTAACCTGCAATGGACTGGTGTCCTGTCCAGGGAGAGTCGTAGACGTCCATCTGCTTCACGCTACATTATCCCGGGATAAACACCGGCACGATGGGCCTCAGAGCCTGCGTAAGATTTCCACTTCATTACCTGTGCCTACATCTACCTTTACCTCTGCGTTTCTGTTTTCTACTGCCACCAATCATTTCCCTTTTCAGTTACAGCTCTTCTAAACACCCACTCACCTCACACACCCACCAAGCCAACATGTCATACATCCTCCCTGCCAAGAAACATTCACCCCAAAAAAGTAACAGCCTGCACACATTAAGGGGAGCCACCACATGAAACGCCTGCTGTGCTGTAACAGATAGGCAGAGCTTCGGATGGTGACACCACGTATCCATCACTTGGGCTTATCTGTCGGCCGAGCTGGGAGGTTCGACACAACGCGGCCAGATGTTGAGAAAACAGGGAGGGAGATCATCCTGTCCTCGCTGTTCTGAAAACCACAGTCTACTGCACCACATGGGGTGAGGGTATGGTGAAAGAGTGGAACAGACAGAATAAAACAGGGTGTCTGCAGGGTTAGGAAAGTCAATTTGCAGCTTTTAAACTGGCTCATATCCCAAAAAACAAAGATGACCAAGAGCACAAACAACAACACCAATATTTTGTATGTTGGCTTTCTTTGTTTGTCTTAAAAATGCACACGTGCCACACATTTCAGTCAGAAAACAGCACGAGCAATTCTCAGACTTCTTTCTTTGTTCTTTGTTGGTGTCATAGGAATGACCCCATGACAATGTTGAGACACAAGAGTCCTTTAAGTGCCGCTGTAGAGCGACTGCAGCTGGGAGAATGCTGATTCAGTGAGCTGTCAACGGGTTTGAGCTACCTCCAATAGCTCAGCACTTGACTTGATGTCAGCACTTGTAGTGTATTTCTAATCGCTGTGTAATCCCTGTTGATGTCAGCATTTGTGGTTTATGTATCACTATAATAGAGAACATTAATAAATAAATAATAAATAAAATATTAATACATTAGAAATTAAAGGAAGAAAAGCTCATTTATCGCAGCAAAATGATTTTAAAGTCTAGTGGTTTGTTTTCACAGTCGTATAAATCATATATGCCAATCAAAGTTATTGTTCATGTTCGCTAATTTATTTCGCAGGTGACAAATGTTGAAACCTTGGCGGAGGTCTGCACTCTCCGAGTGCTCTTGTTTAAATATTCCGACCAAATAAAACGACTGTACACAACACTATGCTCACATGGAAATAAGGAACAAAAATGAACCACAACCATTGTCACATGCAGTCATAACTCTCTTTACCCCATCAGAACTTTGTGACATCATAATGCAAGAATGCTAAAGAAAGAGATAAAAAAGGACTAAATTTCAATTCTAATTTGACTCACTTAACTCTGCCCAAACCCATGTCTCCACCACTTTTTGTGATCTCCTGCCTTCAGCTGGACACAATAGCTCCACCCTCCTCCAGCAGTGGGCAGGGGTAATAAATAATCATACAGCGGGGTTGTAATTTGATGTGCAAATAAGAAACAGATCACAAGGTCGTACAGCAGTGTCACGCTCACGCTGGAACACACCCACATTTAACATTGTGTTAGTATGATGTTCGACAGGGAGTTTTTCTCCCTTACCACTGTCGCCAGTGTGCTTGGGGTTGGTCAGATCTAGATCTTGTGTATCGTGGTTTGGGATGACGTGTTATGATTCGCTTCATTTAGCAGGGCAAGCATGGGATCAACGGAGTCAGTCCATGATTGAATCAATGAGTTGGTCCACAGAATTTCCATAATTCCACAAAAACCGCTGCATATTCAGCTCTGTGTTTTTTGAGTTTCTGATAGACCTCCTGGAACCTCCTATTTTGGGCCATGTTGGCATCTTTTAACGCGCACAATGACCACAATATAAAATAAAAACAGACAGGTGGATCAGGCTGCTTGTGACGCCTTGTTGCTAAGCGTAGGGACCTGGTGGCCACTAAGGTCAATGTTGCTTGCATAAATAAAATGGCTTGACACTGTGAGTGAGATCCAGGGAGCTTCTTCCAGAGATTTTGCAGACGGTTGTGCGTTTAAAGAACTAATTCATCACGTGGCGATGATTTTCATAGGATAAGCCGCGCAGGAAAAATACAGCATATACAGCTGCCAGTGCATGTCAGCAAGAACAAGCAGAGGAGGATGAGGAAAAGGAGAGAAAGTGAAGTGCTGCAGCGCACGTGATCACATGTGAAATATGTGTTTGATATTCCGGGTGCAGATGCTGTCATGCATTCAGAACGTGCATGTTTGATGGGTGTGGCAGTAACCTGTATGATGTCATCACCGGTGTCTGGCAGCACTCAGTGGTTTGTATCTCACACACACACACACACACACGCGCGCACACGCACACACGCACAGATGAGTTAAACTTCACAGCGTTATCTCGCGCCGCAGAATGAGGGGGGCTTATCTGTAATTACAAACTCGTGATCTGCAGCGGCTGTGGATCGCCCAGAGGTACACACAGAAGGGTTTCTAAGTGATTAAACACGTGTTAGATGATTGGAAACATGGCCAAGACATTTGCACGATATATTCAAGGATGTACAAAAATGAAGATTGCTGAAATTGTGACATTGTGGCAATTCAAATACTCCAATATACAGAGTTTTATTGTGCAAGTAAATGAATAAATAACATGGTGATGATATGACATGATGGAAATACGCAACTCTTTACACATCTTTGCAGCATTATATTTGCAACAACAACAAAAAAAAGCAGTGTTCAGGATAGTCATTTATGTGTCCAGGTTATTTACTTGCATACTTATAAGCCTGGATTTTAGTCTTGATCCAGGACAATCGCAAACCCAGACATTCCAATTCCTCCCTCAGCTTCTCAAGTTTTGGAATCAATATATTCATCGATTCTGCAAAGATTACAGCATCGTTGGCAAAGTCAAGGACAGTAAACTCTTCCTCACCAACAAATGCACCAAAGCCGCTGGTTTCTACACACAGACATCACTGAAGGTTTTATACTCTTGTACCAAATCCATCCATTTTCCACAGCAGGGATGTGGTGGCAGCAATAAGTGAGGTCGCCAAGACGACGCTCTACTCAGCTACATTCTCCAATTCCTGCTGGGGATCTCAAGGCGTTCAAGGGTCAGAGGAGCTATATTATCTCTCCAGCATATTCTGGGTCTTTCCCAGAGTGTCCACTCAGTTGGTTGTGACCAGAAACCCGCCAAAGGTAGATGTTCAAGAGGCATCCATGTCAGATACCTGAATCCCCTTAACTGGATTCTTTCTACTCGAAGGAGCAGAGGTCCTACTCTGAGCCCGTTCTGGAAGTCAGAACGTGTTACCTGTTAAAGGTACAATCTCACCTAGACGGTTGGGCCAATGTAGACGAACGTATTTGCAAACATTGGTGTCCGCTAGCCAGCACAATGATAACAGTGGTGAGGAAAAACTCCCTGGATGATTAAGGAAGAAACCTCAAGCAGGCCAGATTCAGAGGGGTGACCATCCGCTACGGCCATACTACCAATGACAGCAATGAATAAGACAAAGTACAACAAAAAAATTGTCAAACATGCACAGACAGGAGAATCAGTGTCCAGGAACTCATGCGGTCAGGTTTTCTCTAACAGCCAAGTAGTAGGATCCAGACACCGGCGACTAGAATGCTGCCAGGACACTGTTGAGGGGTCCACACTCAGACAGTTGGTGACCAACCCGCAGTCCAATTTCAGCCACGTGTCAGGACCTCGGGCAAAGGGCAGAGCAGACATACATCAGCCATAATGACCAACACACACGAGTAACATTTAAGCAACAGAATAGCGGACAGGAAGCTAACGTTATCGGCGGCAACTTACTCCTACCTTACACGAACGTTCCCGGAATTTAGATACTGTGAGACTGTGTCCAGCTCTACTAATAGCAGCAATGTTTAAAATTCCTCGGCGTTTGTCGACGTACCTCTGGCTACGTTGGAGATCGTTAGACGCCCGCCTCCGCTAGTACCATGTTGTGGAACGCCGTGCTGCATTTGAGGTTCGCCACCAAACTCCGGTAACGCGATTTTTGCTGACATTTGGCCACGTTTCTCGACCTTTCCCTGCGTTCATGAAACACTGGGGTCAAGGTTATAGTGAGATTGCACCTTTAGGAAACTCTTTTCGGCTGGTTGCATCTGCGATTTCATTCTTTTGGTCACTACCCAAGTTCATTAATGTAGGTGGGACTTGGAACTTAAATCCACTGGTAAAGAACTTCTGACTCAACTTCTTCTCCACCACAAGAATCAAGCAATGCCCATATTACCTGAAAAACAGGTGGTGTCATTCACAGGAAATGTAAAAGTTCCCAACATGCCCTTGTGCAAGTCTTTAAGTGACACAAATCGGCCTCCTTACAATCAACAGCAGACGACTGCAGCTTCCAAATACATGACGGGTTACAGTTTTCGGATACTTTACCGCCAAGACTTTTACTCACAGTCCGGTAGATGAGTCATATTTTTATCTGGACAGAGGAGCAAAACAAATGCAGTGCGTGATTTCTAAAGTTAGTTCAGAGCTTCTAAAGATGCAGTAAAACATATCATCATAACGTTCCATCATGATAGTTGATAGGCTGTCTGGGGGAAAAGAGCATTCCTGCAGCCTGACTCTTGTGTCTCATTTTCACTAATAGGACATTGCGCTGGGGAGAATCTGGCTTGGGGATCGCAAGGACTTTGTGTTGGACAGCAGCCGGGGAATGCAGCGAAGCAGACACAATAATGCAGAGAGATAGGAGTGAGGGATGCAAGAGAGGGATGGAGCACGAAAGAGAGAGAAAAGAGTGAGCAGGTAAGGAGAGAATGAAAACAAAACAGCGAGTCCTTATTTGTGTTACGCTGGGCGATGAGGTCCTGGAGCTGTGAAATTCAAGTCAGGAGTGGGCGAGGTGGAACGGACGCACACAGAAGTGTTTATGCTGGGAGATGTTTTAGACATAACTGATGGAAAGACCAGTCAGCAATGATCTTTCGTCATATTACATCATTCTTAATATTACACAGATTGGTAATGTGAGGTGCTGCTATTAAAATAATAGTATTAGCAGTTGGGAGGTTGTCATACAGGCTTACCTGAGGGAGTTATGTTAGCAGTCGAAAGAAAATACGACTTTAGGTGGATATTAATCATGATTTTATTCTCAAACGCTTATATTTATGTTGCACTGTTCCCAAAAAGATATAATGCATCACTGCTGCTTGTGCAGAAAACATTAAAGCAAGCCAAGGCAAAAGTCCAAGACTGGTTCAAAATGTATATCTCGGTGAAATGACAGACAAAAGATGTCAACTGCCATGATGGATCCACAGCAGAGCTGGTTTAATTCGGCTCTCCTGAGGTCCCTCCAGTGGGTTCAAATGGAGGTTCATTTATACAGCACCAAATCACAACACAAGTCATCTCAAGGCACTATATACAATCAAAGTTTAAACTTGATCCAAGTTACAGATATCAACCTAAACAATTTCTGTTTCGGTAAAGTAAACTTAAATATGAAAATATTTTTGATTGTCTAAAGGGGCACAGTGGTGCACTCGTAATACACTTGCCTTCCAACAAGAAGACGTGGTCATTTTCTACCTCCTTCATGATAGAGATGGGGATCTGAGAAGAGCATAAGTGTCCCCACCAGTGGTGTAGTGATGTGGCTTCAAATCAAAGTATCTGATGACAAGCAGATTTTCAGAATAGGAGTGTATCAGTTCCTTAAGAAACAAAGGAAGGTCTTCTGTATTCTCGCTCATGCCTCGTCCAGCCTCCTTCATCTTCGATCCTTGATTGTTCTTGATTGAATCAATTTCAGAGTCACCTGAGGATGAAGGAATGGGGAAGGATGGAATAAAAAGTTTGGAATGCACCCAACGTCTTCATCAGCTCTGCCTGCACTTTCTCACCAAACACTACAAAAAAAGAAAAAAAAAGAAAAGATCTATCTCAACTCTTGTGGCTCACTGCAGTACAAATCATTAACCCCACCTACCCTATGCAAGTCAGGCAGATATAGATTAAAATAACTATTCAAATCACAAATCATATTCAAATCTCGTAGCTCTAATCACAGATATCTGCCAAAATCTTATTTTGTGATGACTTCAGTCTAACAAAGTTACACAAAACATCCTCTGTCATGCTCTTGTGGGGAAAAAAATATTTACTGTATTCAAATCTGAATCATCAACCAGGAAGGGCTGCTAAACTTCATCGTCTATACAAACCAGTAGGGGGCAGCAAATATTTGCATCAAACTTTACAATATGAAGCTGGAATGTTGCATGGCCCTAAATTGGCATTGAGGCTGATAAAATGTAAATAATATGATGCACATGATGACAGGGATAGGCATAGACATAAGAAATAAGAAGGTTGCTGATATCTGAGTTTTAAATCCCTAAAATTGGCTGGTTATTATTTAACCACATTTTGATGTGGTGGGCATCAGGCCACATTTTAGTGGTATCATCACAGCTAACATGAAGGAAATCCAGTGAGCGTTTGTTAAGATCTAGCTCTGGATAGACGGATGGTTGGCCACACACAAGTGGTTGTGTAATATTCACCAGTTGGGTACAGGTTGGTCTGTGTAGTATTATTTTTAAACTTAGAAAACTTGAGTCATTTTAGAGGTTAAATGCTCAAAAATAGTACAAACTCAGCTTCCATGTTTGACGTGAAGGGGTTAAAGGTGGTTATCAATTCATAACATCGAAGCCAGAATAAGAAAAGAACCCAATTTTTCCGACATCAACATCCAGCTTTGAGTGGCATTCATGTGAAACTTCCTAAATGGAAGTTAATTTTTTCCGCTTTACTTGATCTGACAGCACGTGACTGCCTACAGCGCTTTCCAGTGTTGATTTTCGTTTGTCTCATGTTCCTGTGTTTTGTTAAAAGTGATTATTATGTATTGTATTTTGGCCTCACTGCCAGCTTCACATTCCCCAACAAGGACTATTAAGTATTAAAGTCTGCAGTCTAAGCCGTTAAAGAGGGTGTTCTTTATTGTGATTGTGGGTACAAACAGGAAAAGATGGCATGTCTGCAGAGCATGGAAGAATTAGGAAAAATAGGTTTCATAAAATAATCTCATATTACAGTATATCGTGGGAAAAAAAATGTATGTTGCTGACAAACAAAACTTAATGTTGTTTCCGTAGCTCGTACAGTTTTACAAGAAGAACTCATCAAAATCTGTGACAAAAAGTATTCTCTTGGGAGAACTTTGCCCATGGCTAGCGGCACATGCTACCTACAGCAACCAGAGTCTTCATTAATGTAACTGTGTTTATGTAGGATTCAAACAGGTTTTGATAAATGGAGCTGCCTCCTCATTGGTACAAAGAATGGAGAATACAGTTTCCTCAGTGACTTTCTTTAGCAGTGTAATGTAAAGCACAGCATGGATCTGGCACCTACTTTCATACGCTCAGCCCCCATCCGATCCAATAATCAATTAGCGTTAGGGCTATAAGTAAGCACTTGGGGTCGCCACGGCAGAGCTGATATGGATCTGAATGTTGATTTGATTACATGGAGAATGGGCACAGGTGGTCTTGAACCGGGAACCTTCTGCTTTGAAAGCAAGCGCACTAACCGCTTGGCGGCCATGCTGCTCTAGAGTTAGGGCTATAAGTAACCGGACAATAACACCACCCGTGTGCCGCCAAAATGGATATAAAATGAAACAATCAAGACAAGATTTAACTGGAGAATTTCCACTTTAATTTTAGGAGATTTACAACAAAATGCAGCGAAAGATGTAGGATTCAGCCAAATTTATACCTCGGACAAACAAACAAACAAAAATATTAGAGAAGTTAAGTTCCCCTTTTGATGGAAACCTGGTGACTGCATGAAATCTGGAACCCACAGACATCACCCAAGCCTTGGTTTTGTCTCTGGTGGTGCTTCTCAGCCTTCAATGCAAATGCCTTTAATGGAAACTATCTAGAACACAAACCAGGTGGCTCCTGCAGGACATTCATTGAACACTTTCACGCCACACATCAAACATCATGAAGAAGATGAAAGTTTTGGTTGAAGTGACATTTATTGGAGCCTCTTTGATTTACATTTTTTATGCTTCCTTCGGCACTTTACAGGACGAGCTCATACAAACAAGAGTCTACAACGCCATAACAACGGCTGAAGACGGCGGCGTGATACTGCCGAAAGCTCCTATAGGTTTTTTTCTAAATGATTCTGTGTTGGTATCATCTGCCAATATGAACATTCCAGAATCAGATATTAATCTCCATGCCAATACATTAAGAGTCGTTGACTTGTCTGCCGATTGTTTTACACCTGCTCGTCTGTCCACAGGCGTATGTTGCATTTTTACTTGCGTTTTATGTTGGCAAAGTTGTTGCTATTTTGGTTTGTACAGTCGCATGACCCGTTTCAAACGGCCACCTGCACTCAGTCTTCCCAGATCCACTCACTTAATCCCACACCATCAGTGAGAATGCAGCCTGGAGTACGGATGAAATGATGCCGAGGAATTAGTTTTCAAGAATTTTAATTGTTCTTGATTCGTTGATGCAAAAGGACAGAAAAGATCATGAAAACATTTCTAGATCCTAAAGTAGTGCATGTGGTGCTGAAAGTGCTTTTGACTTTTGAGATACAAGGAGACTGCGGATAGTGAGCTTTAAAGTATGACTAATGACAGCTGAAAATATCTTTGACAGTGCTGCGGCTTTTTAAAACCTGTGAGGTTTGAGTAGTACTTGTAGAGAGACATTAAAGCAGAATAACACATTCATAAACACCAAGGGGGAAGCAGAATGAAATCTAAAGCTGCTTACACTTCATACGTTCTGTTCGAGGTTTTTTGTGCTCATTGTCTACACGGTGTCTGGGTCAGCACATGGTACAAATTGTAGATATAGTAAAACATGTCATCAAGCAGTATCTGACGTAAACTACCACATTTCTGCTAAAATGGTACAATCTAAGCCAGTTTAAAACCTGAAATGGCATTTTGTCATCCAATCACTTCCGTGCCCAGATCATGGTAGAATTTTGTTCTACCTGGGCTATGAGATATAGTTGTTTTGCTTCTGATCTTACACAACTGTTCTCTGATTGGCTGAATTTATGAAATGTCAGAGCGGACTGGGTAAAGCGGATGAGCTTTCAGTAGAAAAACTGGAAATAGTAATGGTGGTGTAGCGGCTGCTCAAGGTAGCGTGCTGAGACTTTGGGAGTCATTGCTCAGCTTTAAAGACACAATAATTAACAAGAACCCATCAGAGATGGGAACATCCCCTGCCTCCTTTGTTCGAGACCAATGGGAAGCTGTGTGTAATGCCCCGCAGGTGGGATGACCCAGAAACCCGAATCAATCTTTTTTCACAGAAAAAAAAAACAATCCTTTTTTTATTACTTAGTGAATATACAATAACTTTCATATGAGCTAAACATCATGTGTCTATCATAAGTAGTTCCTGAGATATTCAAGAAATAATTATTCCGTAGCAACCACGGTTACCATAGCAGAAGTCTGGATCCAGAAATCCTGGAAATTTTTTATTTTTTTTCACAAATTTCGAACTCAGTTCAGGTTACATCTAGACATATTCACCTGAGAAGTTTCATAAAACTAGGCCAATGAGAACTT
>OMMV01229942.1:0-13743 GCA_900302635.1 Chatrabus melanurus | reverse complement strand
CGTTGGAGACCGGTAGAGAAAGTTAATCTCCGCTATGACCAAGGTAGCCTTCGTTAGCCTTTGTTAGCCTTCGTTAGCATCCAGTAGCCGAAGTTACTGGAATGCCGTGCTGCGTTTGAGGTTCGCTACAAAACTCCGGGAACATGATTTTTGCTGACGTTTGGCCACCTTTCTCTCCCTTTCACCGCGTTCACCAAACGCTGAGGTAAACGTCATCGTGTGACTGGGTCTTAACCACTAAAGCGCCGTGCTGCCTCAATCCAAAGATTTAGTTGAATAATTGTGACACTTTGGGAAATACAATTCAACATGTATTTCTCATAAAGCCTAGGAATAATGAATACTAACAAACCCTCGTGCAAAAGTCAGGAGGCCAAGACCTGAAAATATTGGTTCGTTCAACACAAAAAGTTTAAACCTGAAACCATTTTATTTTGTCAATAGGATCCTTTGGGACCTTTAGAATTGCCTGGTTGTCACTTTCTAGAGGTGTGCACAACCTCAGAGGGATGCACTGTATAATGGCACCCCTTGTTTTCATTTTCTCCATTTTTGGATTTCAGTATAAATGGTGAAAGAGCAAAAGTACTCAATTAAAATGAAATTATTACCGCTTATAGTTCAAATACTGGTTAAAAACATCAAAATATATTTTGAGCAATTTATATGGGGAATATTTGTAATTTTTTCCTTATAAAAGGCAAAATATAGCTTTGGTTTTCATTTTTCAGTCACATCATTGGTTAAAAAATTATTCTTGATAAATCATACAAATCAACATTCATGTATGAGACAGGAATTTATAAAAAATTAAAAAAAATTTTTGTCTTGGATGCTGTTCAGGATACTTAGGTGTGAAAAGTAAGTATACCTCCAACTTGTGCAGCTTTCCGGTACTTGATAAATCAATCAAAGTTGGAAATTGTTGATTTTATCACCAGTTTTCAACAGTGTTGAATCATTTTTGATATCAAGCATAAAGTATCACTGTTTCATTTAATCATACATAAGCTGGAACAACAGCAACAGAATTGGTAGAATTACCAAAATGTGAATTTTTAAATTAATACTCAGAAAATCTATTCAATTTCACAGGGCATTGGTATAAAATCTATGCTGTAGAGGTCATGCACACATCTCTAAGGTGACAACCAAGCATTTCTAACCACCAAGACATTTCTCGAATAAAAAAAATGGGATATTTGCCTGAAGGCCTTGTCGCACGGTGGCCGTGTACTGAATGTATGGAAAATTATTGCGAGTACCATATGTAGCGCGAGTACCATATGACCATATGTCATTTTGGGTTTTTGTGCTTTGTGACCTTGGAAAGTAGGTTCAGGTCACTCATCATCTAACTCATCCAAGACCTCCATGGGATGCATCTGTGGTACAAATTTGGTGGCCGTGCACTCAACCTATCAAGAGTTATTGCGAGTACTGCATGTCACCCGGACAATTTTTTATTTCCAGATCACTTATCTTGACTGACTTGTAGTTTAATGTATTTTATGCAAATTACTCATTGTAATGCAAACAAATTGGAGTGCCCGAGTATCAATACATTCTACTTTTTTTTTTATTATTATTTTCCAGGACGATTTTAACAGCTACTGATCCTACGCAGAGTTGGAAAAAAGGAGATCTGTGACACTTTGGCTCAACATCTGTGTTGAGTTAATGTATGGCCAATATTTTTACTGTGTTTTGTTGAAGCAAAAAAAAAATCCATGTGAGATAATTATTTTTCTTTTGTGTTCCTGTTGTCAACATTTGAATGTTTGTTCCTTAATGCATCACGAGCTAATGCCCCGACCGCGTGTGCAGGCAAGGAGAGTGAACGGGCCTCAGGATGTAGCTCGTTAGCCTGCACTGCTGTTAATGTGGCTGCAACCCAAATAAATTAGGAATTACGTCAAAGTGGTATATTTATTTTGTAGTACCCAGAATGTTGTCTGATGACTGTCTGTAACTGTTTTTAGAATAGCTTAAACTCTTGTATGATTCTGTGGCATTCCTAGCTAAGATGATAGCCGCCACTTTTTTGGACACTTTTTTTTTTTTTTTTAGGTACAGCAGAGGATGCAGCCTTACTCATCAAGCTTCGTGCTTGTGTGAGATTGAACGCAAATCAGCAAACCCTCTGCAGCCAGATTCGGCTCCTTTTGTGGAAAAACCTGTGACATAGTGAACGTTGTTTTAGAATCCATGTCATCATCGTGATTTGAGTGTATTGTCTTATGTGTCCGGAATGTGTTCTGGCTCCGACTCTTTCAATGGATACCCTGATTGCAACACTTGAGAAGCTGAGCGCGGAGTCAGAGTGTCTGGGTTTGCAATTGTCCTGGATTAAGACTAAAATCCAGGCTTTCAGTGACTTCCTGGGCTCGTCCGTCAGAGGTGGATCTGCATACGGTGCTGGTGTTGAACTTGCAGACACATACATTTATCTTGGCAGTGACATTCATCTCTCTGGGTCCTCAGCCTTTGAGATCAAGAGACACCTGGGAAAAGCTAATAGAGTCATGAGGTCTAGCAATGTCTGGCAATGCCAATATCTTTACAGGAGAACGAAGGTCCACGACTTTAGAGCCCTGGTGCTTCCTGTCTTACTGTCTTACTTAAGGCGATAGCCGTCTTTGGTACTAGGTCTCTTTGGCGGATCCTTGGGTGCTGCTGGAATGACTTTTTGTCAAACAAGTGGTTGCTTCGGGAGGCTCAGATGAGGACTATCACTTGCATTGTGAGGGAACGTCAGCTACGACAATTTGGCCATGTGGCGCGTTTCTCCGGGCATGATCCAGCACGCAAGTGCCGCAGTGTTGAGGATCCCAGCAGCCGGAGAAGGCCGAGGGGACTCCCACGTTTCACCTGGCTGCAGAGATGGACCGGTTGTCTGCCTGGCTGGTTGCCATCCAGAACCCAGGGCAGTTCTGTGGTGTGGTGGATGCGGCACCAGCACATGCTCCCAGAACCTGACCTGTCTTATCTCAACTTCAAGTCCACAAGCATGAGCTTTATTTTGGATTTTCCTTTGTCGTGACGTTTTTTTATACTTGGGAGTACAAACAGACCGTTTGGTGAAATTCCTTGAAGAAATTAAAGGCGCATACTTTCAAAAATAATGACCTTGAACATGTGGGAATCGATGTAGTTTGACATGTGGCCTGACAGCAAATCCGAATCAGAAATAACTGTTCTTACTCTTTGGAGAGTGGTCATTAAATAAAATTGCATCGTGTTTGTTTTGTAATTAGAGTTCTCTCAGACCATATTTCAAGCACTGGACTGCTGAGTGAAGTTACAGCTCGCCAATAATATACCATAATCATTTCTTACATTTCTCGCTGTTGCACTGACATAGTCACTGTGTGACATTTGACTTTGCGTGCACAACATGGCTCCAAGAGTCCGTCTGTCTGTGTGGAAAGTGTTCAGACATTCATAACACCTGTCTGACTAACGCGCACAAATAACGCGGAGGCGATACAACACACTCGCTCCTCAGAGGATCGATATCCTCAGGCGCTGAAACGCCGCCTTCACACTTTGTGAACAGTTATAAAAAAAGACCGCCTGCAGTTTCCATCCAAACAGTTGAGCCGTGTTGGATTAGCTCATCAGAGCAAGCAATGTCGCACTTACAAGACAATGCAAAGACGAGTAGTTAATGCGCGCTTCTTCTTAATGCAGCTTAAACGGCTTAACAGCGGCTCGGTGACAATGATGCATTGGTTTGTTTTTCAGGATTCAGTAATCTGTGTTGTGTTCAAGAGAATTCATGTCGTGAATGTCTGTGAAACTTCTCAGTCATCCACAGCGATGGACAGTAACTAAGTACATTTACTAAAGTACTGTACTTAAGAACAAATTTGAGGTACTTGTACTTTAGTGGGGGCAGAGTTTCTGACTTCTTCCCATTGAATTCTGGCATTCGTCAGGGATGTGTCCTGGCGGTGGACGGATGCTTCAGCCAAGGACATTTTGGCTGAGTGCTAATACATGCTGATAAATATTAGTGTAATATTAGGGTTAAACATTCAAATACACTAGAAAACCAAGTAATGTTTCTTTTATCTTTACTAGACCATAAGCCCGTGCTAACGCACGGCGTCTTGACCAAGTTTGATAGTTTGAGCTCACGTGATACGTCCCAGGGATGGACAACATGTAGGCCTTTGAGATGATCAGCGAGTCCTGATGCCAAACTACCGGTATGCCCCAGCAGGTAAACATCTGAAATCCTGCCTTCCTCTGTGTCAAAGAACGCCATAAATACCTGTATAGTTGATGGTTGGAGTCTTTCGAAGCTGTCTGTTGACGAATGAAGCGTGGATAGCCTGATTTTATGGTGGATATTGATGGATTTCGTAGCGATCAATGCGGAGAGATGAGGTATGGGTGTGTGCCAATCAGCAGAAATGATATTAATCCAAGATGGTGATGGGCACTTTTAGCATGGGAAAAAAAGAAATATGTAATTAAGTAATTAGTGGGTTGTTAATCGCGGCTAAAAATGTCCTCTGACACATCACATGTATGTCAACTATCAGTCTGTGCAATTATAGAACTATAGGTATTCACATGGCGAAATGTATAGCGGCAGAGAGAAACCTGGTTCCTTCCTTTAGTAGTATATAATTTTTCAATATTTAGGTTAAACTACATTACTATTAAAACGAAAGGTTGTGGTTACAGTTACAGCTCATTAAAGGTGTGAAAGATGTCATTTCTTGCCTAAGCGTCCACATTATGGAATTTTTTGGTGAGAACATTCCAAGCCAGAATGTCCTAGTCCTAATCATCCAACATATCATTGTGGCTCATATTCTGTTCCCCACTTGTATGGACTTGGTGGTGGGTAGGGTTGTAGAGTTCGGTGACTAGTCAATATTCCGAAGATCCATCGGTCCGAAGGCCCGTTGGTCTGAAAATTGTTAAAAATATCCCTAACCTTTTCCCATGTTTTTGGTCTCATTTTAGCATACTTCAAAGCTATAAAAATAATAAAATACTTACATATTTTGGGTTTTACTATATATTGCGAAAGATTTATCAGTACTAAGCTTGTATTTGTTACAATTGACCAATATTTAAATAATTTTACAGTTATTCTAAACATGAAATACCTTATACGATGGGTCCCTTAAAAGTCACTTGGGTCAAATTTTTTGACCAATGGACCTTCAGGCCAATGTACCTTCGGAATAATCACCTGTCCCCATAGAGTAAAGTGCATGTGTGGCAAAATTTAGACAATACAGAAGTGCCGAAACCTCCAGTTCCTTGAATGGCCACTGGCTCCTCTGGCTCCAAAAGCAAGTCAGTCCTTGTTGAACAAACACCACGTAAAAATGTCCAATTTTACAGGTGAAATAAACATGTTTGCAGTCTGGTACAAAACAACGGTTTTGCTTCTATAGCTGCTTTCCCTGCTCGTGACAACTGTACGGGGAATGAATTTTTAATATAACTCATTAGTTTAGAGTGTTTTAAGCCATAAGGTTGTGCATATTTAGGGGTGTGGTCAATTTGACTGACAGCTAGCATCCAGCTGCTAACAGTCTGCTACCGACCGCCCGCTAACAGGCTGGCTAACAAGCTGGTAGCTCCTTTCTGAGCATTTTAATGCAAATATCTGAGATAATATGTCTTGCTGTGCGGTTAATTGTACTAATGGACCATCTAAGAAGTGTGTGCTCGTGTATTTTCAGTGAGTGAAAGTTTAGTATTATTTAATTCATATGTTAGCGCCATTAGCGCTAATTAGCAGGTATTGATAGCTGGGTAATGTTAGCTACACTAATATTGCCATGGATACTGAAGCTATTTCCCAGGCATAATTTTTAAGACACACACCCAAGCAACCTGTTATCAAAGCCGCCCACCCAAGTCTGCAAAAATGTGTTAATCAATCGCTGAAACCCAGTTTAAAGCTCGTTAGCCTTAGCTAGCTTGGTAACTTCACGATAGAGGGGCATGTCCAGGCTTCATCCGCCCCGCCCAGGCCATGATGGACTTTCCTACGCTCCACCCCTTTACCCATTTAAAGGTTAGCCGGGAGTTAGGCGGAAACAGGCACTGCAAAGATGGCGACATCTGGAGCCGCCACATTTGAGCGTCAAACCTGCTCTTAGGAAGACCTGCGTGTGACATCATGGAGGGTTCCTCCAGTAATATACACAGTCTATGGTTCGTTTGGGTCAAAGTTGAAGAAATCCTTGTTTCTGCCGCCACTATGTTTTGAATATTTGGGTGGCACTTTAAACTGAAAACCACCCCTAGCTACGCCCATGCTTCTGATTTTAACCTGATGATCTGTTCTTATTTTTTGTCGATATGCTTGTAGGTGAAATTGTCGTCATTAAGTTGGTGCAGCGTAAGAAGAGTTTTTGTGCCTGCAGAGAGAAAATGTGCTGACAGGTAAAAAAAAAAAAAAAGTCTATTTGACTCAGTGTAGAAAAAAAGTTAATATAATGTTTGCTTTTCTGATGACATTAACTGTATTTCTTGCCTTCCACTCTGGGAACCAGGACATGTTTTGCAACACTTTGTTAATGATCAGCCTTGTAACCGTTTTCCAAATGACTTCCCCTTGTAAAGATGAATTTATTGCCTGTCTGAATACACAGTGACAGATGTGGGATGTGTAGACAGACAACGTTTTGTGTGCCTGCTGTGAAACTCCCCAGACTATAAAAAATAAAAATAGAATCTCGCCAAATGTCACTTGAATGATGATCATGTGCCTTTTCTACATGTATACCAGCCTCTGTGGAAACACTGCCTGGAAACCTCATGGTAGCCCCCCCCTCAATAACAGGAAATGCTATATTAAATTTTATAAACAAAAATACTTCATAGATTTTTCCAAATGAGAGCTATGTCACTCAACTTTGACCTTAATGGCAGAACTTAGGTCCTGATTCTGTTTGACACGATCAAAATAATTAGGACCAAAATTTAAAGCTACGTGATCTGGATCAAAGTTCAGGATCAAAGATGAGTGACTAGGATCAAAGATCAGGATCAAAAGTCAGACACGAGGATCAAAATTCAGTGATCAGGATGTGGTTACCAAAGGTGAGCAATCAGGATCAAGTGTTCATACTGATTTGCTAATAGGTGTACTTGTTCCAGATCCAGACAATGATCAGTATCTGCTTAACAAAAATTATTTTCAAACAGGAATGGTCAAATAGACTAGACTGGGAATTGTACTTTGGTTTGGGGCTTACGGTAAATCAAAGGGGACAGTGGGGCCTTAATGGAGGTATGTGCTGTCTGACTGCCCCTCTCGTTTTTGATCACTTGCCTTTGATCACAGAACTTAGATCCTGATTGCTTTGATTCCGATTGCATGACCGAAGGAATCGGGATCAAAGTTCAATGATCATAGGCCTGTTATCTGAATCAAAGTTCTGGATCAAAGATGAGTGATCAGGATCAAAGGTCAGTAATCAAGAACAAAGATCAAGATCAAAGGTCAGCAATCAGTATCTAAATTCAGTGATCAGGATGGTGGAGGTAACAAAGGAGGTCAGGATCAAGGATCCCATGCTTGTGTGTCTATAGATGTACTTTGGTCCAGATCCAGATAATGATCAGCATCTGGTTGACAAAATGAATTTCTCAAAACAGAAATGGTCAAATAAAATAGACTAAGAATTGGAATTTACTTTGAGGCTTAACTTCAATTAAAGGGGACTGTGGGGCCCTGATGGAGGCAAGTGCTGTCTAAGTGCCTGACTACTTTCTGATCGGTGATCCTGATCGCAGAGCTTATATCCTGATTGCTCTGATTCGGATTACAGGATCAAAGTTCAATGATGATATCAAAATTTACCTCTAATCCAGTCATATGTGAATCTTTTAAAATTTGGAAACAATTTAGACAAGCTCTCAAATTAAAAGATCTCTGGGATTTAACCCAGCTGGAAAGGGGTATATGAGCAAACTCTATAATACAATTAACACTGTTGGCGAAACACCACTCAAACCTCTTAAAAATTGATGGGAGAGAGATATGGAGACGTCTATTTTGGAGTAAGTTTGGGAACAAGCGATCAGGAGAATACATTCCTCATCAATATGCACAAGGCACGGGGTCATTCAGTTTAAGGCGGTCCATCCCCTTCACTACTCCAAAGTGAAAGTGGCTAAAATTTATCCAGCGCTAGACCCAACATGTGACAGGGGCAAACACGGTGCTGCTGACCTCTTTCATATGTTGTGGTCCTGCCCAAAGCTAATCCAGTTTTGGCAAGCTATCTTTGATGCCTTGGCCGCTGTCTTGCAGTACCCACTTGAGCCAGCGCCTCTGAGTGCCATCTTTGGGGTCGTTCCAGCTGGTGCACATTTAAACGCTACTCAGGCAAATTTAGTGGCCAACTCCATTAATCCTGTTTAAATGGAAGGAAGCTTCTCCTCCGACTTTACCACATTGGATTAGAGAGGTTATGCAGTCACTAAAAGTAGAAAAGATCAGATACACCATGAGAGGCTCTATATCCAAATTATACTCGACATGGGGGCCTTTTTTAGGCTTTGTGGAGGGGCTAGATGCTCAGTTGCTAACTGATATGGATCAGCATACCATTTGATGTTCCATTTTTTAACATATATAGTTTCCCTTATGAAAATTTTACTATGGTAAGTGACCATGGTTCTTTGAATAACCATGGTTTTTCATTTGTTGTGGTTAACCATGGCTTTTTGGGTAACCATGAAAACCATGGTTTATGACTATGGTTTTATCATGGTTTCACTACAGTTAAACCCGAGTATAACCTTGGTCATAAACCATGGTTTTTACAAACTGTTTTCTCAAAACCCATGGTAAAAAAAAAAAACACTAATACTATGATTACCATATTATGGTATGGTATGGTGCTATAAGTAAACCATGGTTGTACCACAGCTACCATGAAGTGCTATGGATAAACCATGGTAGTACTAGGAGTAGGAGCACAGTAATTGTAATCATCATGAGGTACCATATAGTAAAACCATGGTTACTGTATAAAAACCATAGGAAACCATAGTGAATTTCGTAAGGGTTAATTCAACATTGCCTGTACTACAGTACTTTGAACAACATGTCTGGGGTTTTTGACAAAGTTGGTGGGGTGGGTGTGCGGGTAATCAGAAGTATGTTCAGTTATTGTTGAATGTTGAACTTATATGTTAATTATTTGTGGGATTTAAATTCCTAAATTTAGCTGGGCAGATGACATGCATTTTGTCCAAGAATCGTTCACTTCTGGAAGCAAGCGTCAAATTTTGCACAGATGACCTTTGGAGGGTACTTTTTTCAATAAAAACATTAGCCACCAAAAATCCAATGTGGCCGCCATTTTTTCAAGATGGCCACCAGCGAGGGGTTCCAAAACACCTATTTTCATAGACATGACCACAGTGATCCGACTTTAATGATTTTGTTATCAATTATTAGGTTTTCAACCATGAGGAATCCATTCAGACACATTTCAGACATCTCAGACTATTTTTTCTGTCATATTTTTCAACATTTTGGAGTATGTTTAGTGCTTTAGGAGCAAATACTGACAATTCTTGTGATCAACCCTAATATTGCATACAAGGATCAGTTTTTGACCTGACTGCTTTCAATGTTCCTCTAAAATGGTCAGGTATCAATTATCCAGTATGGTGGACAAGATGGCTGAGATTTAAAATGTTTCAATTTTCAGAGCTCTCTGTCTTCAATTCTTTCTTTGCATATAGCACGTGACAGTGAAATGTCGAACTATCATTCATGTAATCTAATCCACTAGAATATGCCATAATGAGAGACAGAAATTTGAAACAAATTAATTTATTGACTGGTAAAAATATCAAAGGCTGGTATGTAACTTAACATTGACAAAACATCTTTAGCATTTTTAATTATTTGCTCTTCAATGATACGGAATACAAAGAAACATACTCCGTATGGAGTACGGATCACGAAAATCTGACTAGAAATGAAAGCGCTAGAGCTTTGACAAGACTTCAATTATCCTTACCAGGATAACAAAAATCTGACTAGAACTGAAAGTACCAATGTTAACAAGACTTCTGCTAACATATTAAATACTAACACTTAATAATAAGTGATAAAATATTTGTTGAAGATCCCTGAATGTTGAATCCCTCATGCTGAAAACCTTTTGATAATACGATTATTACATGAACTATCCTGTCCATGCCGATGATGCATTTGTGTAAATCTAAATGACAGCCGTCTTGGAAAAATGGTGGCCATATTGGATTTTTGGTGGCTAACATTTTTATTTTAAAAAGTACCCCCCCCCCAAAGGTCATCTGTGCAAAATTTGACGCTTGTTTCCAGAAGTGAACGAGTCTTCACCTTATCTGTCCAGCTAATTCTTAAATTGTTAAGGATGGGTCTTAAATTAAATTAAAGGGGCCTGGGTGGCCTTGGCAGAAGTATGCGTTATGAGTGCCTTTCTAGTTTCATAAATGTTAACAGATGAAGGTGAGCTGCAAAGTCAAATGAGTCTTTGATCTTCAGAGGACATATTCTCACTATTCTGACTTATTGTGATGATTTGTGAGTAGAAGGTGAAAAATATCACTGATAGCTGGAGATAATCATCTGAAGCAAATCATTTATTTTTCACTCTGGAAACTCTTCACTGATAACTTTCAAGTGTGAGATTGTTGTTCGAAGGTTCTCATTTCTATAAACCTGAAGAAAATGCCTCAAAACTGAATTTTTGTTCCACATTCACAGAATGTGTATTAATCTGCCTGTTGTTGGATCAGATAGTAACAGTGACAGCAATTTCACTATTTTTCGAATAAACATTTTCAACATAGGTTTGTGCAGAACTGATACTTTGATTCACGAAAGATAAAATGTTTTTACTGAAATAGGATCACATCACTTTTGTTTTAAGTCGCTCTGCAGAGTGCAAGTGTTGCGTTCGGATAATGAAGTGATTTGGAGAGGCGCATTCCTTGTCAAAACGTGAACGAATGCTGACATTTTCAAGAAAACCGTTGTTTTTCTTTCCGACCAGAACACCAAACAGTGGCACAGCATCAAAAAAAAGCATATCAAGCGCATAAATGGTTTGGATTGCACAATTCAAGAGACGCTGGGAAAGAAAGTGCTGGCAAAGTGACAAGTCAATTAGAGGATGTTTTGTTGCGTGTCAGCATTTAGTACCGTGCGACAGGAAGACAATTATTTCGAAATTTTTTAAATAGAAGACTGCAATTTTATTTAAATTATGTTTTTATTATTGTTGCACGATGGGGAAACAGTCGAGAAGAGAGACGGTGAAAATGGGATGCTTTCAGCACTAATTATCACCTCAACTATATACATACAGATACACAGGCCCATAAGTATTTAGGCAGTGAGATTTTTTTTTCTAATTTTGCCTTGTTACAACACCACAATGGAGCTGAAATGACACAATCAAGATGTTGCAGTGTGGACTTTCAGCTTTAATTCAGAGGGTTCTACAAAAATATTGTATTAATGACTTAGGAGTTACAGCCATTTTTATACACAGTATCTCCATTTTCACAGCTCAATTAATTGGACAAACTAAATATGAGTTGTTTTTCTTTTAAGTACAAATCACTACAGCCAGTTTTCTTTACACAAGTCAGGGGCTGGAAACATGAACATTTCCAACTCACTGAATGTCTTGGACTTCATTTCTATCAATCATGAAGAAATACACACAGTATGGTACAGTAAATATGTCTGGAGTGGGCAGTTCTCAAAAACTAAGTGACTGTGCAAGAAAGAGACGAGTGAGGGAAGCCACCAAGACACCCATGACAACTCATAAGGAGTTATAGGTTTCTGTGGGTGTTACTGGAGAAACTGTGCATAGTGCAAATTTGTTTGTTGCACCGCTGGTCATAGCTTCATGAAGATGTGGAAGAGGGAAGGATTTTCGAATTTTACAGGAAAGCAGATAAAACCTAGGCCCCAATCTTCCATGTGCCTTCTGGGCAAACTGTAACTGAAATTTAAAGTTTTCTTTTTAAGAAAATCCTTCTCTGTGCCACTCCACCATGAGGCTGTACAACTCAGACAAAAGTTGCACCAAAAGTTGTTGTTGTTAATTTGAAGAATTGATTGTAGATTTTTTTCAACAAAGAACTTTTTTTTTTTTAACGCATACATTAAGGAACATGTAGGACCCTGAATGGCCATGAACAAGCCAATTCCACAAGGCTAATATTATAATGATATGGTCAAATTCTCTCTTTTTTAATTCTTTTAATGGCATTTTGAATTATTTGAAGGCTATAAATACGTACAATGGAACAAGCCAAATATAAAAGTAAATTATCAATAGAAGTTATCAGCCTTGCCATGTATTATATAGAGTTGGGTGTCATCTGCAAAATTGCTGAAATTTAATCCTTACTGCCTGCGATTTGTTCTAGAGTTGATATGTAGAGAGAACAGTAGAGGATCGACAGCAGAGCCCTGAGGTACACCATGTTTCACAGCACTAAATTTAATGTGGTGTTTCCATAGGTCATTTTAACCAAGAAAGAATTTAAGGAACCATTGAGAAAAACATTTTTCAGCTGGCAGCTCATAGTAATCTTGTTAACATAATGGATGTGTTGAAGCTTACATCTGAGTAATAATTCTATTTTGCAATCATGATTTATATTCCATGTCTTCTCCCTAAAAGCTGCATGGAGTTTAAATACACACAGTAAAATACTTGTTCTTGCATTAAACCACAGTGTCACTGCGTAAAAGCAAGTAACGTTCTAATATCTTTATGAGGGGTGTCTATACGGTACACCTGTGTGCTTAGATAACAGTTACAAGGCTTGTGATTGTAAAAGGCCTATAATACACACACACACACAACAACAAAAAAACTAAAGCCACCATAAATCATTTTAACGATTACACTTTGTGCTGTTGTTCATTGCTGATTCCTGGGTGCTCTTTATTACCACTGACAGAAACCTGAAAGGCAACACACCATTCGATCTCATCCATTACTTGAAAGCCAAGCAATCGCTTGAAAAAATGATAGCAGAAAGGAGGGGTGAGAGCCGCCTTAGCCCACCGCTCCATGTAGCAATCGCACTCATGTTTCTGATGAGATAATCTGCATGTTACATTACAGCCCATGTGTGGAAGGGATTACATCGTATTTGGGGAGTTTTCATCCTGCCTTTTACCATCTGTCACCAGTAGTGTGGCTCCGGGACGTTTACAGGAGCTTTATTGTGGAGCTACACGCTGCTGGATCCTACTTCGAGAACAACTGTAAATCTTTAGAACATAAAGCCACCTGCATTTTCACAGGCAGCAGAAATCCCCTCTTGGCACTGACTGTGGAGTCGTTTTCAGCGGTGTGAAAAGTTCTGGGCTTTCCAGAGAACGGCACCACTGGTGTCTGGAGTCTTTCCATCATCTCTGTTGTGAGAGGAGTGTTTCTCCAAAGATCTTCTATTTAGTCCCAGAGCGATTAAGTGCCAACTCGGTGCTGATGCCATAATCCACGGCTGGGTCGTTTACATTAGAGTCACAACCTGATGGGTGGGCTGGCGCACTCAGCTGCCTGCTTCATGAAGGCTTGGTTTCAAAACAAGGAATGCCTTTTAATCATATCTAATATTCAATATTAATAGAGCTGAGTAAAATATTTAATCCCTCACCGGTCACAAGGCCAGAAAGTGAAATAGAAATGCACTCTGTCATTGCATCAGTCATATTTTCTT
>OMMV01229846.1:0-10989 GCA_900302635.1 Chatrabus melanurus | reverse complement strand
ATTTTTTTTTTACCACATGCGAAAAATTGCAGGTGAGATCCCCCCCCTCCACCTCTTTAGCTGTTGCTCACGTGAAAGCAGGCACCGCATCCAGCAGGTGGCAGACACATCCATGGGCCATTACACAGGTTAAAGAAAGTTCCTTTTTCCAACTGATCTGGCGCTTCAAAGTTAACCACCGTCTAATCACTTAATCCTCATTACGTGCTCTTTTAATATGGCGAGTTACAAGATGATAGGCTGTACTGTGTTTGAGTTATTGCTTACACAAGCTGTGATGGACTAACACACCCTCTCAGCTACACTTCTGTTAGCAGCACAGGGGAGGTGTGAAATGTCTCATTGGTGAAATCAGCTGAAAAGGAAACCTACAGAATTAGCTCCCTGGATGTCACAAAACTAAACAGCACTGATGTGTGATGGTCTCAGATATCTCGATTCCTTCTGGGGCTCGGACTATATATATATAACTACCAATTCCATGCGGACTTAATTCGGTTTATAGTTGAGCGGTGTGTGAAGCTGACATCTTTGATGTGGTATGAAAACGAGTCACAGACTCCAGTCACACTGAGTCACACCCGCTGGAGTGGACAATAAACTTTACAAACACATGACCGTGTATATAAGCCAGTAGAAGAGTCTTTATCCATTAAAAAGCGGCGAATATTGTGGCATAAAGAGACAATATGCCACGTTTTGATGCTAATGCTAGCATTCATGCTCACTAAATATTGCCCACTCACCTCTAAGAGCCGAAACACAACACCTGTTATTTTGAAATGGTTGGGAAGAAAAAGCTTCTCGAAATATCTCAGACTGTTATTCACGCTGGTTACTCATGTTTTAGCAAACAGTCTGCGCCGCTAACTCCATGCGCTGCGGCTGTTGCTGCGGTCAAACTCCAAACACACCGGAGAAAAACACAACGACGCTCACCTTCTGCGCCTTCTGATTGGACACCGCTCATGGCTCGCTTACATGCAAGCAATCTGATTGGCCGGGAAAGTGGGAAGTTGAAATCATTTCTGTCAGACGAGAATAATCGACTATCGATGACTTTCTGACATTTGTCTGAAACTTTAACAATTTCAGGGACATTTCAACGTGGTGTGCTCCATAAAAGATAAACATTTAAAAAACATCGAAACATCGTTTTCATGACAGTAATCTTCGTTTATTTTAAAGTTCTCCTCTGTTTGGTAAATCAGTCTTCGATTTTTTTTCCTGTTCCCACAACCTAATATCAAGTTTCTACCAGAAGATGGCAATAAAATACATTTATTAAAATGATCCGAAGCAATTAAATTCCCACACTATGACTTTAACCTGACAAGAATATGATCAGTTTAAACGTATATGTGCGGTTTATAATGTAATATTTGAGTTTTATTGTGCTGCACAGAATGTGAATGATTATTTTCATTAAGGAACAATCTGAACTTTAAAAAAAACATAAATTTGCTTGACCTATAAAATATTCGTAAATAGCAAAGTGTTTTGTTCAATCAACAGGCACAAACCCTGAAAATGTTCGGTTTATTTACTGTGAAATAAAGTAGGGAAAAAAGCAAAATCTTCAAATCCAGTAATGTGCAACCAGTGAATATTCATTAATTGCTTAAGGCCCAGTCACACGATAACGTTTACCCCAGCGTTTGCTGAACGCAGGGCAAAGTCGAGAAAATTGGCCAAACGTCAGCAAAAATCACGTTACTGGAGTTTGGTAGCGAACCTTTAATGCAGCTCAGCGTTCCACCACGTGGTGCTAGCGAAGGCCAGCGGAGGGTTAGGGTTAGGGTTAGCGTTAGCTGGCGTTAGCCAGCGCGCCATTAGAACAAGCGGGACTTTTGCCAACGTGCAGGAGAGCGGGTCGACACCACTGTCCAGTGATTCTGAGCAGGCAGGGCGAAGCAGCACCCAAACGTTAGCCAGCGCAGACGATCGCACCAGTAGCGGAGGCTAGCGGAGGGAACTTGGTTGTAGCGGATATTAACTTTCTCTAACGGTCTCCAACGTAGCCAGAGGTACGTCGGCAAACGCAGAGGAATTTTAAAACGTTGAAAATTTTTGGATGCAGTCGACGTTTATCGATCGGCATAGGCCGACGGAGGCTAGTGGAGCCCAGTGGACACCGTCATTTGCAAATACATTCGTCTACATTGGCCCAAACGTCTAAGTGAGATTGTGCAGTTCATCAGTTCTCCGGTTCCTGATTTATTTTTAAAGCAAATTATTAATTGATATATAATTTTCACTGTAATGTGAATGTGTACTTTTGTGATCCTCTGCTATCTACCCAGTGAGCATTTTTCTGTTGAAAAGACATTTAAAAAAAAATGTCAGTGCCCACTGTTGAAAAGACATTCAAGATGCGTTCAAAAGTGAAAGTTTTTTTCAACGTCTACAAATAGACGTTGAAAAAAACGTTCACATTTGGACAGTTTTAAACCGGGATAATCAATAATGATAATTTTCTTCCTGTACAATGTGTAAATTATTGCTAATCATGATTTTGGAGTCTAACTAGCAAGACACGTCTATATTCGTCATTTAAAAGATGGTAATGCAAATCCCATTAAAAAAACGGTCGAAATACAAACATTTATTCAACGTCTACAAATAGACAATGAAAAAACTTTCACTTTTAAAACTGTTTTTAACGTATTTTCACCAGAGCCTTTTTCAAAACATGTATTCAACTGTAAAATGCTCCTTTTTGGAAGTCTTTTACTTCATGACCAAAACACATTTTTAAAAACTTAATAGTTGCACAAAAATTAAACTTGGAAATGTCATTCTGGCTATAGGAAGACATGATTACAACACCATCACAAGTTTCATACTTAGTCATAATTCCAAAGGATAAAAAAGAAAGACTGCATGATACAATAAATTTATTTCAGTAACTAGTTAAATACAAGAACATATTGATTTGGCACAAGTTTTACGCCGGATGCCCTTCCTGACGCAACTCCACATTACATGGAGTTAAACCAGGAACCTTCTGTTTTGGAAGCAAGCACACTAACCCCTTGGCCACCACATTGCCCCAATTCTTCCAATATAAATAATTGAAATTAAACAGTGCTACTTTACTAGTTTTTGTCAAAGTCACCCACCAAATTATTCTTAAAATTAGTTTTCTTCAAAACTAGCTTCACCTGTGCGATACACAGGAATCAAATTGTTAACAAAGATGGCCAAAATAATGGTTCAATGACATGAATGCAACATGTCTACGTACAGCAAACTTATTTGAATTTCAAATGAGTATGTGTATACATATACATAAACCCAAATTAAATATGGAATAATAAATTGTCATGTTGTGCTGTTTGTAAATAAAGAGTTCCTTCATTATATACCATAATTAGTGTAATTTATAGCACAGGTTATAAAATGGTTGCCATGGTAACCAGGGAAACGTTTGTCAAAATAATGCTGAGAAACAGGCTTTTGGAAAAAAAAAAAAAGTCAGCTCAGTAAAAGCAACAATTGAGGACAAAAAAAACCAACAAAACAATTATTTGAAGTTTGGGAAGGAGAGAACATACTACACAGGGTGGGGAGAAAAAGGCAAATGTGGTCAATAATTGCCTAACTGCAGCTATATTGAAGCACTTATGTAAATGACTCTGATTATTAGCTTAACACAATCCATTAGAGAGGATAAGCAGGACCCTTATAATAGTATTAGTCTTTCAAATGCACACATTCAATCTATATTAGGCAATTTCTTTAAATGAGCTTAAATACACCTGCACACACAGATGCAATTCTTATATTTAGAACAATGATCTTATTATGAGCTTAGAGCTTCTCATTTCGCAGATATATTTCAGCCTACATTGCACCTGTATGAGATGGAGATTGATTTTTATACCTGTGTGTGTGCTGGCGCGTGTGGGGATATTGTTTTTCTGTCCTGTGTGTGTGTGTGTGTGTGTGTGTGTGTGTGGTGTGCGTACAACATATATCAGACAGTTTTGATCCTATTTGGACCAAAGTTGGTGGCATGGTTGAGGGTCAACCAAGGACAAAGTGATTTGATTTAGAGTAAAATCAGTGAAAAATCAAAGTCAGATGCCAGGGTCCAAATTTTGGCTCAGGATATAAGGAATATATAAGTAATATTTAGAATTGTTGTTTTGAAGAATTGGTTTTTTAAAAGCACCTATGGTTATTAAACCCTAATGTCAAGTCATATATCACCTTTCTACTGGTCATATCACCTTTGACCTTGGGTTACCTTGAAAGGTCAAACTCAAGGTCATAAGTGCCTGTGACACAAAGTTTCCTGCAAAACCGATCCTGAATTTGCACCTTAACAAATACATATAATTAACTGGATCATAAAATGAAATATGAAAATATAGTGATATGCTTCCATTATGATGAATTAAATGGGAAAGATGGAACATCTAAATAAATTGATATAGCAGCTCTATTCTTGTACTAAAACATGATATATGTATGATGAATGTACACCGAATGTTGTCACTGAATCACAAAGTATTAATTTGCCTGAAACGGCGTCAAACATGT
This sequence comes from Chatrabus melanurus, assembly GCA_900302635.1. Classification (NCBI taxonomy): domain Eukaryota; kingdom Metazoa; phylum Chordata; class Actinopteri; order Batrachoidiformes; family Batrachoididae; genus Chatrabus; species Chatrabus melanurus. The sequence goes on along the minus strand of OMMV01229846.1, from coordinate 6,441 downwards.
GAGGTGTTGCACTCGCTGAGTGCTATTCTAGTTTACCATGATTTCAGAGAGAAAGAGAGAAAATTGAAGCAATGTGGCCTCTGTTCAGTCTGCTTGTTTTTCCTCTCTATATCCCTTCTGGGAAGTGATGACTTATTCTAGCATCAAAGGGACGGCATCTTTTTAAAATCTTTTTTAACCCTTTCGTATCAGATGCAGTGGTGACATATTACAGAATGATACAACATAATGCAAATTATTAAACCAACACACACTAGAGCCTCTCATTTCCTTTTTTCTGTAGTTAAATATTCCCTCTATACCTTGCACGGTCTTCCCCAGCAATTGGCTTGCACAGGAAGAGAGACCTGAGGAGGCGGCAGTATGGTCGGTAACTATGGTAACCATTGGGGTAATGTGAGAATGGACATTGACGGAGGAGTGTTTCCATTAGGAATGCAGCCCAGTATTGTGACCAGTGAAGTTTTTCTCTGCAGAGAAATGGGCTGTATCGTTTGCTCTGGTCATTAGTGTTGAACCAGTTCTTTAAACATATACTACACAATAAGATGTACAAATATGTCAAAAGTTTCAGTTTGTTATAAAAGTGATATTGCAGTCAGCTGTCAGCCATGGCTTTCAGCTAAAATAAATTCACAATTTTTCACTGAAGGAGTGCACTAGTGTTGATACACTATCACTGTGTGCGTGAATCATTTGTATTTCCATTTCTGAGCAGAGAAATCTCAGTTTTGTTTTTTTGTTTTTTTCATATGCTCGTGCTGGCTGCCAGTCCTCCTGTATTGATCTGCTGCTATTTTGAGGCCAGCTGAGTATAAAAGAGGCAGAGAAAGAGGAAAATGCAGCTCAAAAAAGAGGGAGAAAATTGGAATAATTATATGCAAAACTCTCACCTGATTCTGTCATGAGATTTGTCTGGATTTCTGTTAGTTTTACCTCTAAATACTGTTCTGTTTTGTAACAATGACAAAACAGATAAAAATAGCTTTGTATCTTTAAGATGCCACAATGAAGATGTAGTTTTAAAGCAGAATGGAATTCACATCAGTCATACACACACACACAAAGCAAAGTGCAGGAATGTCATTAAGGCAAATGGTCACTAATTACATCATCAAATACAACAACTGGTGATCTCAATTTGGAAGTCAAAAGTCTGTCATATAGCAAACTTAAAGGGATCATATTGTAAAAAAAAAAAATCAGTTTTATCTACCTTTAACACTTAAATATGGTTACAGTTTCATATTAAACATTCTTAAAGTCCTACATTCTGTGTGTGGACATGTAGCGATAACCTTGCTTCAATTAAAATTTAGGCCTGAAACAGCTTGTTTCAGACTTTTGTGACGTATGTCACAGAAGTCAACAATTGAATTCCAAATTTTCCTGTGACATGCCTGCTTAAAATCCTGAAAAACAATTCATTTAATAGGTAATTTAAAATAATTTTTGTTATTATTATTAGTAGTACTATTATTATAGGATGTATTAGTGGTTCAGCTTACAGTGTATATAATATGACCTCTTTAATATTTATAGAATAATAATATCAGAGAAAATAATAACATTGAATGCAACACAAGTCCATTTTAAATTACTTGATTGAAATAGCATGATCAATCTCACTGAGCAATAGGCATTTTTCTTTCCTTCCCTGTAAAAAAGTCTGTCTACTTAAACATTCAATATCATGTAACTGTCAGGTAACTACAGTGTTAACACAGCTCTATTACAACTTGCACTCTATTAGCTGAGACATGTAGACCTTGTAATGCAGCTCCATTAAATGACCCATATCAAGATTCTGGGCAGTATAATATAGAGCTAAGTATTGGAATGTGTGTTCATAAAACACCCTGTATGAAACTTACAAATTCAGAAACAGTCCAAAATTTTTTTTGTTCCTATGTTCGTAAGACGATGACAAACCAAAGGAGCCACAATGAACGTCTTGTCATCTTGTTCAGTCTGTGAATCTTAAGGTCTTGGAGATGGATGTGGAATAAAAGGCTCAGATTTTTTTGTGACTAACAGGGGTGAGTCATGCCTGGAAAGCCTAATTACGTTCATATGAAAATGTTATGTCACCAACAAAGGACCCAGACTGGCACTTTAGTTTACACTTTGGAAAATAGGTCATTTTGGCTGCTTTTAATAGAGGACAGAATGGCGTCTAATGGTTGATTCTGTGGTTATCTCTCACTGTGTGTGATTACGCTAAATCCTTTATAGAATGGAGGTTAGGTATTAGATTCCTTAGTTGAGTCGGGTTCCCTCTGAATCCAAACGACCATGATATAATAGGTTTAATCTGCCAGAAGTCATGAATATGTTAATCGTATTATGGACAGCCCTCATATAAATGCTGGAAAATATAAGATTCTCATGCAAAGTTAATAAAAGTGACACCTCACGCGATACTTTGCTCCTACTAACCACACCATAGAGATGGAAATGGGCTCAGAGACTACAGTAGGTCACTGTTTGTGTAGAACCATCACTTTTAAACTCGCCAATCTCATCACCTGAATCCCATGACATGTCGGGTTGTTGCTTTATTTGGGGATGAGACATCACGAGCCTCACCACAAGGTTACTGTGATGTCAAAAGCAATAAAAGCCTCCTTTTTGTCTCCCTGAGAAAAATGTTACAGGAGAACAGGAATATATTTTTCCTGTTCTCTCAGCGAGCGAGAGCATGGTACATATATATAAAATCACTGAAGAGTGTCCGCTTAGTTTCCCAGCATCGTCCATTTCTGCATCACCGAGCGAGTGACCAGTGAAGGAGATGAGGTACAGAACTGACTCTCATCCCTGACTGTTTGCTCCTCTTCTCCTGTGGCCTACGTTGATATGTACAGGCTACAGACTCAGAAAACTGTGACGTGTGTGGTGCTGCCTGTGAATGGCAAACACAGCGTGGAAAGGCACAAACATGCAGCTGTGCGTAAGTAATGCATCCATCAGAATCTGGGTCACTCTCACTCCAGCTGCATAATGTCAGGTTATTTCATCTAATTTTGTACTTTGACAAGCCATATTATCCAAAGCAAATCTATGTAATTAAGAAATTGAAGCCTTTCATGTATAATCAAACAACTCTACTTCTTCTTTTGGCTGCTCCCGTTAGGGGTCACCACAGCAGATCATGCGCCTTCATCTCACCCTGTCCTCTGCATCTTCTTCTGTCACCAACCACCTGCATGTGCCCCCTCAGGACATCCATAAAACTCCACTTTGGCCTCCCTCTTCTCCTCCTGTCTGGTAGCTCCATCCTCAGCACCCTTCTCCCTATGTACCCTGGGTCCCTCCACTGTACATGTCCAACCCACCTCAATCTCGCTTTTCTGACTTTGTCACCAAATCGTCCTGCCTCTGCTGTCCCTCTGATATGCTCATTCCTAATCCTGTTCATTCTCGTCAATAATCAAACAACTCAATGGTATACATTTATCTTTAAGGCAATTATTAGTCTGATTTCCATTATAAGTCATAATTTTCTCACAACAGTACTGGTGGTTTAGTGTGGACATGTTATCAGGCCATGACACAGTTTGTCCGAATTATCTCAGCATATCTGGATGAGTGGATCTCGTTTGAGACAGAGTTTCTGCATTTTGGACTGTCAAGGATCGTCAGTAACATCACAGGGAGCTGAGTGATTTCAGACTGTTAGTCAAATTTTACACTAATTTCTATTATATTTAGAGCCAATGAAGCCCTTAATGTGATATGTTCAGCTTTGTGAATATGTGTAAAGCTCCTGACTGCATTCTAAATGAACAAGACATATTAGTTAAAGAAATGCCAAAAATAATAATAATAATAAATACAGTTACAATTAAATTACACATGATACAATTATATATGATTTTTGTTCACATAAGTCAAAATTACAAAATAAATTAAATCATAATTGTGACTTTCGTGAGTCATAAGTATGCACTAGTAAGCTGAAATTTTGATTTACTACATCTTTGAAAGTCATAAGTATGAGGCAAAATGTCAATCTCAACTTTCCACATTATAGTTATGAGCTACGAACTCTACATTTTGACTTTCTAAGTCATGATTATGCACTAAAAGGTCAAAATTTTAATTTTTTAACTTACACGTCAGCTATTAAGCCAACATTTTGGCTTTCCAGTAATAATTAGGAACTAAATGGTCAAAATTTCAACTTTAAAAATTATATATGACCTAATAAGTCAAAATCTTGACTTTCTAAATTATGATTATGAGGAAAAGGGTCAAAATTTGGATGTTTTAAATTATATAAGCGAGATAATAAGTCAACATTTTGGCATTCTAAGTCATAATTGTGAGCTAAAATGTCAAAATTAACCACCTTCCTCAAAATAGCAGAGAGAGAGAGAGAAAAAAAAAACAACCTTAAATATTCTAGACAACAATTAAAAATAGTTTTAAAATGCTTTTTTGTTCCAATCAATTGACAAAATACAAAACATGCTGATTTTCATTGTAAACCCAACCTCTTTAATTATTTAAATGTATCATATTGTGCAGAATCTGTTTTTAAACTACCATTGACAGTTACGTATGGTTGGGTTTTTATGTTAAGCATTCCCAAAGTCCCACAATTCCATGACTGTGTGCGCAGAAATTCTCCTGCAGCAAACAAAATTTAGACCTAAAACTGCTTGTTATTGACTTCTGTGACATATGACACAGAAGTCCGTATCTGGACTCTTGAGCCTTGTTCACATTGCCACTCAAAATCGGACTTTTAGCATATCCAGATTGTATCTAGCTTGATTTTTGGCAGTGTGGACAGCAAAAAAACCACATGAGATCCGATTTTCCAAAGCTGATTCAAACCACATATGGAGGTGGTTTCGAATGCGATTCTGATCGGATTTTTACAGATCCATTTCAATCTGAACATCTCGGTCACTCAAATAGGATTTCAGTGTCCTCTGCGAGTTACGCAGAGGACACACAACTCAGCAGTCTCCTCTGTCACTCGCGCTGTGTCACTGGAGACCGTATCTCCGTTTCTGTCTGCATCACTCGTGTCACTTGTGCTTAGGGTGACCACCTGTCCCACTTTAGGTTGTACTGTACAGTAATTTGACTGTTTGTCCCGCGTCCCACATATTAAGAGAATGTCTCACTGAAACAGTGGGACAAAGTATAGAAATTCACTTCAACAGCAACGTCAACTTGCAACACGAGCAAATATTACATTGTACCAAAAATGAAATCCCACATATTAAGACAGTCATTTTTGGTACAATGTAATATTTGCTCGTGTTGCAAGTTGACGTTGCTGTTGAAGTGAATTTCTATACTTTGTCCCACTGTTTCAGTGAGACATTCTCTTAATATGTGGGACGCGGGACAAACGGTCAAATTACTGTACAGTACAACCTAAAATGGGACAGGTGGTCACCCTACTTGTGCTACGAGTGACACAGAGGACGCACGCCCCGCTCCACGCACGCCCAGCTCCACTGCAAGAAAGGCAACACAACTCACCAGTCTCCTCCATTTCTGTTGCTTCCTTGCCATTAGAATAAAGTTTGCGCCGCGGCTCCACATTACCATGTGGGACAGAAACAGGCACAGCTCGCTGTGGTCCATTTTATTTATTTGTTTTTCCTGGGTGTAGCCTGTTACCATAGAAATCAATGTGGATAGGACTGTCAATATGGACACACGCAGATCAGATCTGGTCACTTGCTATATATAATGTAGACAGTCAATCAGTGAGATCAGATCTGAATCAGATATGAAGTAAATCTGATTTGAACTGGCAGTCTGAGCAAAGCCTTGCTTGCTCCTTGTGACACACCCACACAATCTCTCTTGGAGGAAAAAGAATGATATGCCAAATTTCTGAAGAGCGGGCGTGGCAAGTAAAAGCTCATTTCCATTTAAAGCAACAGGCACAGAAACAGGTTGTTTCTTTGAGACTGGAAAATCACCTAAAAACTTTGTCTGTTGTTCGGATGAAAATGTGAAAAATAAATTTTGATTGAGGTTAGGCTTGCATTTCTTTAAGATCTGAAAAGTTTATTGCAGTATGTATGCATGTACTCAGTAGCCTGGGTAAACCCCGCCCCTTCTTCCGGCAAATTTGATTTCCCCCTGCAACAGGGTCTGGACACCCTGGGATCCAAAATCTCTGGATCCAATCACAAACTGGCTATATGCACCTGGCGCGCTATTGGCGGGTTTAACCTAACCACGATGATGTTAGAAAAGTGACGGCAACAGGGTTGCCAGATTGGGCGGTTTCCCCCAACAAGGCAAAACAATTTTGGGCGTTTTTTTTGTGCATTCTCGCGGTTTTTGACGAGGTTTTGGGCTGGAAAACCTTGCTGGCATCTGGCAACACTGGACGGCGAACAGCGTTTGTGAGCACTCATGTTACTGGTTTGGAAATACAGTTGTGTTAGACTGTTGTGTAAA
>OMMV01229819.1:0-12085 GCA_900302635.1 Chatrabus melanurus | reverse complement strand
CGGGCATTGTGTGTATTGTGGTCAGACGAGTCAGTATTCCAGATATTTTTGGAAGAAATGGGCACGGTGTGCTCCTGACCAATGACGAAAAGGACCGTCCACACTGTTATCAGTAACAAGTCCGAAAGCCAGGGTCTGTCATGGTATGGGGTTGTGTCAGTGCCCTTGGCAAAGGTAATTTACACTTCTGTGATGGCAACATTAATGCAGCATTAATGCAGAAAAGTACATTGAGATTTTAGAGCAAAATATGCTGCCTTCAAGATGACATCTTTTCCAGGGATGTCCATGCATTTTTCAACAAGACAATGCAAACCCACATTCTGCACACATTACAAAGGCATGGCTGCGGAAGAAAAGAATATGGGTACTGGACTGGTCTGCCTTCAGTCCTGACCTGTCCCCAATAGAGAATGTGTGGAGAATTTTGAAACAACAAATGCAACAATGACAACCCCATACCGTTGCACACCTTAAGGCATGTTTACAGGAAGAATGGGACAAAATAACAGCTGAAACACTTCACCACTTGTATCCTCAATGCCAAAACGTCTTTTAAGCGTTGTGAGAAGGAATGACAAGATTACAAAGTGGTAAATGCTTTAGCATTCCAACTTATTTTGGAATGTGTTGCAGGCCTGAAATTGCAGGAATGGATGTATATTAACAAATGAAATGAATTTGACCACACAAAAAATGAATTATCTTGGGCTCATACTGTCTGCAATGAAATAAAAGTCAAAATAAATGTAAGAATCACTGCTATTTTTTAAATTAATTTACATTTTCCATACCGTCCCAAGTTTTTCTGATATGGGGTTGTAATATCCCCAGCTATTAACGCTATTTTGAGACTGCATTTTCAAAGGCTGGCTATTAGTTCCTGATGCCAGGGTAAGCAGACGTAAGGCCTATATAGGCCCTGAGGCCTGTTGGTGCTTATCTCCAGATTCCACAGCTTGTGGAGGATGAGTGTCTACGACTCCCCATGGACGGGACACCAGTCCGACTCGGGTTACTTCCCCAGCCAATGCTGATGTCCGTTTACAGGTGGATGGACTGAGACAATACAGATTAAGTGTCTTGTCCAAGGACACAGACAGCTAGCGTGAGTGGGATTCAAACCCAGGTCTACATACTGGTAGCCCAACTCCTTATCCACTGAGATACCTGTTCTACAATCATCAGGGTGGTGCCCCATAATTATTAATCTAAATGAATACACTTATTTTATATTGACAGCTACCTTTGGCAACTATGTCATGCTAATAACCAGACTGGCCCCTACCTATGCACAACACTCATAATGTCCTGACTGACTGGCGCGATATCTGACACCATCCAGAAGGACCCGATCTGCCACAGTAACTGCCAGTCCCTCAGTACGCCTGTCAGTGGGGCACCCAGGGGAAAACCAGGTGTATCCACCCTCTGAGACCTGGACACTTTCAGGACTCCAAACTTTAGACAGCACAACCACTGCAATGCAGAGCTTTCCAAGCTCCCTCGGCAGCAGTGGAAGATCGTCACCCTTGCTGAGAGACAGGTGCCCACCCACATGAGCCACGTTAAGTTTGGACCTGGATGCCGCTTTGCAGTGGCCGATGCTTCAACACAGCACCAGCTGTCACCCTCCAAAGACAAGACCCTCAGCTCTCTCCTGTGGTTTCATGTTTTCCAGCGATGAGGTTCCAAATGGCTTTCCCCCATCCCTTTTATAATATGAGCCACCCTTTGACGGAAGGCAGCAGCATTACTCTGACAGAGTGTAGAAACAAGAGATTCTCCTATTTCCTAGTGCCAGTCCTGCCACCAACCCACAAAAAAGGGGTTATCTGTAGGTTGGTGGACCACCTACAATCCCTGGATGCAAAGTAATGTCTTATCTAGGATGTACATACATAAAATATATAAAATACACAGCAAACGTAACAAAAATTTTAAAAGAAAAAATAAATAAGACAGCCTATTTGCACAGATTTTATTTATTTGTTGTCTTTTGTGTAGACAAATTATACAATAAACAGGAAACAATTACAATAGTTGGAGGAAATTTTGAAACAATTTTCTGAAATGATACAGAGAAAACCATTCAAAAAAAACTTGCCAACAGCTTCGTCAATAATGAAAATAGTCGTAGCAGTACTTGATAGTAGTAATACTGCCATCCAGTCATAGAAATTACAGTATGGGAGCTGAATGTGGAAAATTCCAAATAAACAAAACTGAACAGCTGGTGGTGGGAAAATGCAGCAGTGGGGAGGAGAAAAACATGAACCAGTTCATTTAAGAACAATACTGATGCACAAGGATTTCAACATTAGAAAGAAAAATCAGTAATCTGGTGAACATTAACCACTTGCAGATTGTATGCAGTGAATCTTTTATTGTGTTTGCAGTGCAGCACTCCCTGCTCTTTACAGGCAACGGGTGGTTAGTTGCTCATCACTGACGTTCTCTGTATGGTCACTCATTTCAACAGTGGGTTACATCTGCTCTGCTGCTGCGGCGACTTCCAGGCTTCTTTGCGTGCTGCGGTTTAGTATCACCCAAAGGTGTCTGATGCATTTGGCCGTCGTGCTCGGGCAGCCCCACACTGCGGTCACCCTCTGTTTGGGTTTCTGCTTCACGCTCAGATTAGCAGCTATCTCCACTGGGCTATGGCTTTTCCTGGAAGTTGACTCATTCATTGAGTATTTGCTTATGTTTCAGTGTGAACTGGCACGCTCTTCCGCGTTCCAGATAGCCTCCGCTCTGAATGGTTCAATTCTGTGCCAGGAGCCATTGTGTACTTCTCTAAAGCTCTAGCTATTGATTTACAGTTTCAACTCTGCAAGCTAGAACCACTTAAACCTGTATCAGATCTCTGTGAACATAAATTGGTAAATCACATAATCAACAATAATAACATGTTTTTTTCTTTACTTAAGCCTCTTTGACTGGGACCTGTTTATATCCTACTGCCTGCATGCACTGCGTAAGGATGCTCGTTGTGTGTTTTTGCAATTTACAAGCCTTTATTATCAATATATCCTGTTGCATTTAAGAATTATTCCACAATTACACATCCAATGACATTCACTGAGGAATGCCATGCCCCGAGCTCTGCATTTAGCATGAGATGAAGCAATATCAGTTGTGTTGCCAGACTCGAGTTAGTGATACCCCTCTGGAGGTTTCACTACGCAGCTCAAACATGATCAATCCCAATAAATATGTCACATAGAACAAAAAGATTCCCCCCTCACTGCCTGCTCATCTCTCGGAAGCATTTTGTCAGAGATTAGTCCACATGCATTTTTACTGCATTGTCTGCTTATACGGCCTTTCCTTCACAAATGAATGTATCTGGTTGCTGTTAAATGCAGTGAACAAATTAGTGGAGTTGATTATGATGCCTTTTTAAAAACTGTATCTGCTCATCTCTTGTATTTTTGGTTTCATATACACACTCCCTGTCTCTCATTCTGTCTTTGGTTGGTGCGAATACCTTGTGTCAGTGTCTACAGTGAATAATCTTTCTTTAAATGATCAGTAGAACCCTCGAGACACGCCAAGAGCTGTTTCCTGGAAGTTCACCAATGGATGGCACAGCACCTCTCTCACTCTTGGTGCTTTCATTTTGCTTATTTGCATTTGTGATTAGTCTGGCTCAACAGGAAGGGTGGTCTCATCCCATCAACATATAGTCCATGAGCCGGAAGCCAATTTTGACCTAACTGGTACCACTTAAGGTGGCAAAACAACACTTAAAGTCCAGCCTCAGCATACCATGGCCTACACAAAAATGTATGATAGCCTTCCCAGTGTGGTAGCTATCACCAGGTAAGGGTAAATGAAGGATTACACAGGGGTCAAAATTTAAAAATCATCCAATCATATTGAAAAGTATACCATATTATTTGCCTGATCATAAAGATTCCAAAAAGGTACAGTTTGGACTGTCTGTGACTGAATGTTATAGACTTATGGAGTAAAAACAGCAAAAATTGTGAAAAAGGTCAATTTCAGTTTGTACAGGGGCCAAAAGTTAAAGTTGCTCTAGATGGCCTACCACTATCGGACAAGCTGATTTTGTTTTTATGCTGCAAAGTTAATGCTCCTGTGACCAGTGTCGCAAGAGCCTCACGACAACCTTTGAACTTTTATGAGGAGTTTGAAGTAGCAGCGAAACAAGCTGAACTCAACGATTCATAACGTTAAAATCGAGCCATCGACAGGTTCAGAGTACATTTAGATTGATTCATGGGTCCATGTATTGATGTAGTTGTATCTATTACTTTAAAATTGATTTTTTGATTCGTATCAGTTAATTGTTACACCCCTAATAAATAGTGATAGGAGCAGCATTTCTTTTGCTCAGCTCGTTCATCGATGGACAGACAGACAGACAGACAGACAGACAGAATGCAGTGGATCAATTATAGATATAGCTGAGACTATTTTAGTTACAAAATTCAAGCCTCTGGTGTGCCAAGGCAATTGCTGGATACAGTTGGAAATTTTCATATTAAGACATACACTTTGATTAATCAAATTTGGCACTGGTTCTCCAACCTGATCTTTTCAGTGATTTACCTCATGAAAAGGACAGATTGAGGGCGATACAAAATAGGATGTGGGTGAGGTAGCGGTAGAGGGGGGCTAGCGCAGTGGCGATCCAAGTCCTGCCATTCTCGTGAAAGCACTGCTGGTTTAGATTTGGATGCCAGGGAACAGTGCCAGTGACTCTTTTCAAAAGGGATGAGCCACTAATCTGAGTTTGAGTCCCACTGATGGGGCTTCCTGACTAGTTGAGGATGTTGTCATCACTGGTTAATGTTGAATTTGCTCATGGGGGGTTACATGAGCCACAGGGGCAGTGGAGGAGGGCAGAGGGGCAGCTGGTAATGTGCTAATGATGTGATGGGCAACACAATGAGGTGTGTGCCCTCACTAATGTTATGTTCTGTTTTTATTAAAAGGCCTTTACATTACTCGCATGAATAACATTTACATTTCACCCTACGTTCTTGCTTCTGTATACTTACTGTACATGGCTCAGTGGGCTGGCCTCAGATTGATTGGTCAATGGATCACATCCTGATTACCTCTGTCTATTCGTCAAAGGCACTGAACCCAAATTACTCTGCCGTAGGTATGACATTAAAATCTGCATTCAGGTCCGCAGGTGGTCCCCAACCTGTAGAAATCTCTACACAGAGTTTAATTTGAGATTAGCACTCAAGCCACAATAAAAACATTCTCACAGCTCGACACAATATGGGTGGAGAATAGTGTGTGCTACGGTGTTATATCATTGTGATGCACCAAAAAGCACATATCGTGCCCCGTGCAACTATTGTGCAGGCACCTCAACCAGACTTCTCCTTTCCTATGTTAAACTTTGTTGTAAAAAAAAAAGAAGTTTGTATCAATATCCCCAGCAGAGCTTCGATTCTTCCCTCTGTGTTCCAACACTTATCTTGGGCTTGGCTTGTGGTGGCAGCGGGTAAGTATCCCCAGTCGTCCCTCTTTTCAGCCACATTCTTCAGATCCTACAGAGTTGCATGACGTTCCTATTGTGTACCCAGAAGTCTTCTCCTGATTAAAAGGGCCCATAAGGGAGTCATTCAAGAGCCATCGCAGTCAGATCCCCGAACCTCTCAGTTGGCTACTTTGAATGTGAAGCAGCAAATATTCTCTGCTGTACCTCACACCAGAATAGAAAGACTGAGAGCAGTTCCTGAAGCCAGGTCTGACAAAAATTTCTCAGCAAGCAACTGGTGGCCTGGCCTCCTTGGGGTTGAATTGACAAACGGTAACATGGGATACCGCCGTGTGGTCCCACCCCCCACAAAGATGGGCAGAAGGGTCAGGTAATCTGTGCAGCAGGTCGGTGTGAGGCACAAACCTCAGCAGACTTGCTATTAGTCAAGAAACATGATGGAGTAAAAAGTGGCAAGGCTTTGCAACATCAGGTCAACTTAACATGTCTATTAAGTTGTGGAAAAAAAATTAATTCTTTACTTTTCTTAGTATGGAATAACAGAAAGCAGAATAGTGTTTGAAACACTGTTTGACCTACGTCTGCTCCAGCGGAAGAGCGGCTACGCAAGAATGGCTATATTTACTCTCCGGGTTCCAGCTGAGAGTTTTTCTGAAATTAACATGTTCCTACACCACAGGAAAGGTGTCATGGTTTAGCAAGGTGTGGGCACAGGACATTCCTGGTATTGCATGCCAGTCCGCGGGTGGAAGCCAACCTGCTACTGGCTTTCATGCGGCTGGTGAATGAAGGTTGCCGGATAGTGAATGAGGTCCTTCAGGGGTGGCTTCATGTGGAAGTAAACAGAAAATGTGACTCACTGCTAGGCCAGACAAATGCCACCCAAGACCACAGACAGATAAGTCTGCCACTCTGTCTGTTAGCCACAGATGATGTCACAGGAATCAGACCCCAGGCCCTCCTCTGCTCTGCACACTGCTGTGGTTGTCCTGCCCCTTTGGTACAGGCCACATCATGCTCGGGCTATCCCTCACACAACTCTCCATGCCTTCTCCTCTTAGTCACCTCCCAGACTCAACCAGCTGACTCCTGCTAGCCACTGTGATGCTAAAATAGTTGCATTATGCGAATGCCATCTGCCCAGCCAGACATGAGCTTTGTTCAATAAATTGTGTTTCTTCTTTTCAGCATTCCAGACACCACATGCTTTAAGATGCAGATGTGACTTCAGGCTGACTTTCTGCCTGTATTTAGAAAAACAGCCAGTTGAGGTGGCATTGGTGCAGATTAGCAGCACTCACATGCATAGCAGCCATTAGCCAGGCTCATTGCAACTCAGATCTCATACCACCGCCGTCAACTACAAGAAGAGACATTCTGCAGAAAATGGAAAAATAAGCTTTTGTGCATCTGTTCCCATGGGAGAAAATGAAGAGGTGGCATAAACCTCCTTCCATGGTTGTGGTGGTCATGCTGATCTCATACAGTTCCATAAGGGATGGTCACTAGAGGACAAGGCCTGTTTGATCATTTTACAGGATCTACTCATTGTGGGTGTATAATAACATGAATGAACACTAGCATGGTCTCATGCCCAATATGTCACATAGTGACTGACACTTTGTCACAATCCTTTGGTGTCAGTGTGCTGTTTCAGAAACTACCCTGTGGAATATGTATAGAGTGGAAAAAGCCTTTCCACAAACAGTAAGCAGGCATGGAACACTAACCTTGGCCTTCACCCTAAAGTACACAGAATTCATCAAACAAACGAGCATGGCTGTGAAAGAATGAATAATATTTCTTGAGAAATTTGGCACTCTTTGTGCAAGCATTGTAGCCTATAATGTATACCATCTACTCAGTAGGCTCGGCTAAAGTTGGGGAGGGCGGTGGAAACCAAGAACTAGAATGCTGTTGGGACTTTCAGTTAAGCAAATTAATGCCCGACAAATTAACACTGCAAAGTTACCGCTTTTCATGTCATCATTTAATGTCATTTTACTTTAATGACAGATACAGTTTTTCTTACATAATGTGAATGCAGCATATGACTAGCAACTTTAGTGAGTCTGTAAATTTAACATTAAGAAAAAATGTTTCTCCAGGTAAATTAAATACATTTTTTTTAATCTCTCTTTTGTGATGACTTGAAGTGAGCAGACCTGTGTGTGGTTTGACTTTGGTGACCAGAACCTGTTACTCAAATCACTGCTAAACACTTTGTCATGATTCCTTCACAGACATAAACTTTAAGGCAAGACCTTTTCTGTTGTTCATTATGCATCCAGCCAACCAAGAACTCTTTGGTGTCTTAGCTCTTGGAATGAAATGAGAAAAAATGACTTGCTTTCCAAGTGAGAACACAGCGAACCAGCAGTGAAATTTTCGCTGCACTAAAATTGCTCAGCAACAACAATGCAGAAGCTCACTTTGAGAAGTGGAATTTGGAAGAAGTGGAGTTTGGTTGTGTGATGTCTTCTTTGCTTTTATGTATTTTAATGCCCTTTCTCAGGCAGGAGTTTCTCATAAACATATTCATTCATTTTCTGAACCCACTTATTCCAGTTAAGGGTCCTGAGAGGGCTGGAGCCTATCCCAGCGGCCATTGGGTGACAGGCGGGGTACACCCTGGACAGGCCGCCAGTCTATCACAGGGCCACATATAGACAGACAAACTCATTCACACTCTCACTCACACCTACGGTCAATTTAAAGTCACCAATTCACCTAACATGCATGTCTTTGGAAGTGGGAGGAAGCCGGAGCACCCGGAGGGAACCCACACAAACACGGGGAGAACATGCAAACTCCACACAGAAAGGACCAGGTCAGAAGTGAACCTGGGACCTTCTCGCTGTGAGGCAACAGTGCTAACCACTAAGCCACTGTGCCGCCCATTTTTAATGATGATGCTTTTAATTTATACTGTCCCCTCTGAAAATATGATAAAGCCATTGATTCATTCATTTTCTGCCGCTTATCCAGGTCCGGGTCGTGGTGGCAGCACCCCAAGCAGCTCAGCCCACACTTCCCTATCCTCGGCCAAGACCTGTAACCAGTGATTGACACTAAGAGGGCCTGCAACTCCCAAACCTTAGTGGCCCTGCAAGAAAGTTGGTGGCCCAGGCCAGCCATAGGCCCAGCAACCCTGGGGGCATGCCCCCCCCCCAGGAAATTTTGCATTTGGTGGCACCTCATTTGGTGGCACCTGGTGCATTCTCAGGGCTGAAATGGCCTTTTGGGATTCTGGGAAAAATATATATATAAAAATAAACTGAGAATTTTGTTTTTGGTTTTATCATTTATTTCCAGTAGATTTTTCAATGTAATGATTGGACCATAAGATCCAGTGAACGGGCGCCCATGTTTGGCTAATACATGAGCACTACGGAGAAGCTTCTCTAGATGCTGGAAAGCTGCCTGGTTCAACTGCTGGATTAGTTTTTCAGCCTGTGTACTGCGTGGCTGTGCTGATTTCACCTTTTTTTTTGTGCAGCCAGTTTATGCCCCTCACTCTGATCGTGTTTTGCAAGTGTATAGTGTTTATAATTCAATCACCCAGTCACCATGGGACCTGCTGCATACTTCCTGTATACAGAAGGAAGGGAAGACCCCCTGACCCTACCAGAAAGATGACCATAGGCCGACCTGCAAGTCTTGCAGAACATCTTCGTACTATCGTGCGATAACCACGAAAATTCCTTTTGCCATGCTGGCTGGTTATGTTCTTTCCCTCTTTGCCTCATACTCTTGTTGTGTTTTTTTCCTTTCTTCTTCTGTTTTCGTGCGTTCATTCGTTTTTTTTGGCTCCGTTTTCGGCCTCCCAAGCCACGCAGACAACATTTTTGTGTGACCGTCACCTTCTTCTTATTCTTCTGTTAGGTTTACTTGCTCAACGCATCTGCGCATGCATGGAATTTTTCAAGTGAACTACTTCAGCTACCATACAAACCATGGCTCCAGTGAAATTTGTAAACAAGTAATGGCAACGGACCATGAACTTTAAAGCATTTTCAGCAATTAAAGGCCTTAAGAGACATATAACAATGACTGGTGCCCACGTTGTTATATACGATGGCGCTAACGGCAGCTATCAGCTAAAACGTGGCAGAGAAACCACACGGTTGTCTGTAAAAAACGACGAGAAAAAATGTGGAATAAAGCTCTGTTTGTTTTGATTCCAAGAACATAGACCCAGACAGATGTAAAAGATGGACAAAAAAATGTAAGTTTCTTGCAGATATTTAGTTTGTCAGTATTTTTGAAGCTGTGATGAATTATTCTGTAGTTATTTTGCACAACACATTTATTATTTTTCATCATTATAATATCGCACAGCTTGTTTGTCACAGCATAAACACGTGATGCTTAAAAAATGAGTTTTCATTTCAAATCACCTTCCTTGTATTGTTATGAAGCCGATGTAGAAATGATTTTTTATCTGTTTACCAAATATTCCGCTGTTGTATATTGTATATATTACGCGGTAGCCTCTGCTGGCCTTAAGGCTACCGCTGCTGGTTCGCTGGTGTTCGATGATGAACGGCGACCGCGCCCAAAATTTTCAACATGTTGAAAATATTTTGGCGATTGCCGACATACCCGCGGCTTCAGTGGAGACTGGTAGAGAAAGTCAATCTCCGCTACAACCAAGGTAGCCTTTGTTAGCCTTCGTTAGCATCCAGTAGCATCCTGTAGCCAAAGTTACTGGTGCGATCATCTACGCTAGGTGCTGCTTCGCCCTGCATCCTCAGAATAACTGGACAGCGGTGTGTCGAACTCCTCTCCTGCACGTTGCCACATTGGCAAAGGTCCCGCTTGTTCAAATGGAGCACTGGCTAATGCCCACCTCTACAGGCCTCCACTAGCATCACGGTGTGGAATGCCGTGCTGCGTTTGAAGTTTGCTACCAAACTCCAGGAACGTGATTTTTGCTGACGTTTAGCCATTTTTCTCTCCCTTTCACAGCATTCACCAACCGCTGAGGTAAACGTCATGCTGTGACTGGGCCTTTAATGATTCACTATATGCACTTGAACTTTCTGTTTGATGAACTATGTAACTGATATAGGATCATATGATGCATTATAAGAAATGCATTGAAGGCCATATTTTGATATTTAAATATTTAAAGTTTGTCATCTCCAGTGTGACATCTTGGCGCAACACTAGTCTCTGGCCTCATGTGGTTTCAGGAGTAAATGTTTTACTGGAGTATCAATCCTGCCACCACAATGAACATAAAATTCATAGGATTCAAACTGAATTCAAAGATGAATTCAACATCCTGCCAGTCAACCCCACTCCCCTGTTCTGTCACTCACCAGCAGAGTTCGCAGCAGAGCAACAACAACGGAGTGAGAATGCACGGATGGATATGTCGCTTGCCGATTTTGAAGAAAATGTCCAGCACATCATTTGTACACATTTACCTGCAAGCTGTCAGCTTTTTATGATGATGATGATGTGCTGACACGCTTAAAACGCAGAAAACATCACATGCAAGACCTGCTCTCAGGTATTGTAGGCCGTTTGGATTCAGCGGGACTAACTGTAGTTGAAGTTCACAATGCATGTGCAATTCCCTACCATAAATTATGCCCATGGACATTGGGGATTGAGATCAAAAGATAAATATAAGAACACAGTTTAAATGCCAGCTTTTTCCCCCTGATATTTACATTTAAAGGCCTTAAATAACATAATACAACCCTAAATCAGAAAAAAGTTGGGACAGTATGGAAAATGCAAAAAAAAAATAAAAAAAAATAAATAAAAATAAAAATTAAAAAAAAATTGCAGTGATACTTCCATTTACATTGACTTCTATTTCATTGCAGACAGTATGAACCCAAGATATTTCATGTTTCATGTAGTCAAGTTCATTTTATTTGTTAATATACAGTTGTGGTCAGACGTTTACATACACTCATCATGGGCATGAATGTCATGGTAATTTTTGGCTTTTAATAATTTCTTTGAACTGTTCTTTTGCCAGGGTGGAATGATTGTACAGCATAGATCATTAGTGACTCTAAAAAACAAGAATTGGGTGCACACATTTTAATTTATTTCGATTTTCTCAAATCCACACAGAGTCAAAATTATACAGACAGGTTCAAATATATACATACACCCCCCCACTAATATTTTTTTAAATGTCCCTTAGCAAGCTGCACCTTGACCAGATGCTTTTGGTAGCCATCAACAAGCTTCTGGCATATTTCTGGCTGGATATTTGACCACTCTTCTTGGCAGAATTGGTAGAGTTCAATTGGTTGGTTTCCTGGCATGGATCTGGCTTTTATGCGTAGTCCACAAATTTTCAATAGGGTTAAGGTTGGGGCTTTGGGAAGGCCATTCCAGAAGCCTGCTTTATCCAACCCAGAACCAGTTTTGATATGTGTTTGGGATCATTGTCCTGTTGGAACACCCAATTGTGGACAAGTTTCAACCATCTAGCTGTTGATTTGAGGTCACGTTGAAGAATTTGGAGGTTTCTTCATTATTCCATCCACTTTGTGCAATGCACCAGCACCACTGGCATTAAAACAGCCCCAGAGCATGATGCTACCACCACCAATGCTTGACAGT
>OMMV01229808.1:0-11795 GCA_900302635.1 Chatrabus melanurus | reverse complement strand
AGGAAATAAAAGCTGGGGATAGCGAAGGGGAGAGAGGACATCAAATCAATACTCGGTTTGTCATGTTGTGTTTTTATGCTGCCTTGTGTTTAGTCTCTCACACACACACACACACTGGCCATGAACCGCGTAGCTGCCATCATTTCAGGTTGTTTTCTCTTGCTTTTTTTTTTTTTTCTTCCTCCCTTCAGCTGCCCCGGCCATTTTGCTGCCGCGCACAAAGCCTCTTCATAAGGCATTCAGCAAAGGACAGATCTTACGCTGTCCTTTCATGCATTTCGAGTTCATACAACCTGATGCAAATTAAAATCCAAGTGGCAACCCAAGGCCTGGCCACTTATCAGCACAAAGGCTCTACACACTCACTCGATGTGAATTCAGCCAGACGTGTTCAAATACAAGGTGCTCTGCAGACATGCAAATATATTCACAAAAGAGGACTTTAAATTGTCTTTTAACCACCAGTGCGAATGTTCAGTTTTTTTTCCCTTTTATTTTGGTCAGATTTTGTCCAATCTCAATTTTTTTTTTTTTTTTTTTTTTTTTTTTAATCAAATTTTTAGCTCTGGTACAACATTCTAGAGTTGATCTAGCCAGAGCATTAAAGCTACAGTGTGTAGGATTTAGTGTCATCTAGTGGGGAGG
Source organism: Chatrabus melanurus (assembly GCA_900302635.1). Lineage (NCBI taxonomy): Eukaryota > Metazoa > Chordata > Actinopteri > Batrachoidiformes > Batrachoididae > Chatrabus > Chatrabus melanurus. Next base: position 11,150 of record OMMV01229808.1, on the reverse strand, counting down.
TTGCAGACTGCATTATGCCTTCGCCAGTCACAGTTTTCTTTCGCTTCTCTGTCAACAGGGATTCATGCTCCTTCACCTTGTCTTGTGATAAACAATATGTATGATCCCCCATTTCACAAAAATGAAGGTTCTCAAACGTGTTAGCCTGCACTAGCATCCAGCAAACAGTGTATAGGGGAGCAACCACTGATTCTTCTTCTTTTTCAGTCTTCCTACTGCACTACAAAATGCAAAAGGAGAATAAATATGTCCCTTTTGGGCTACTGTATGAACATGTTGGTGCAACATGGCGGCCGCCATGAGGGGGCCCGCTCCCATGTAGATATGAAGGGCTCATTCTATGCTTTTGAAAACGCATCGATTCATTGTTGCATGCTATATTCCATTTTTGCTAATAAACACCCATAAATCCTACACGGTGTAGCTTGTGAATGCTCTAATAAGGCCTCCCCTATTGTCCAGACAAAGTGGCCCGATTAGAGGGGTGGCCTCTCTTGAGGGCGAGGCCAGTCTGGCCACCTGTGGGGTTAATTACATAACTGCATTATAGGCACAGGTTTCTAAAGGGGTAATACTTAATTAAACTTTATAGATCATCCTCAATGTGTGTGTTTTGTTAATAGTCAATTTTATTTCTATCTTCACTATTAGAAATTTCAATCTAGTTTATTAATTGACTTAAATTTAATACTAAATGTTACATCATACATACATCATGCGAGTAAAAAAAAAAAGAAAAAAAGTGAGAAATGTGAGTAATAAAAAAAGTTTCGCATTTGGAAACAAGTAGAGGCCGGGCCAACTATGGCCTGCGGGGCGCAAGTTAGTTACCATGATTCAGGCGTTGCACAGCGGCCGACTAATTAAACTTGAGACAAAATCATCAGGGCAACGGATCATCAAAGTTTTATATCGTTTTTAAAATGACACTTTGTCTTCAACAACGCAGATGTCCAACAGGAGTTACTGAAGAGTTTTAAAGGCACCACAGGATCGAGAATGGTGAGAGAGCGTTTTATTAATATTTATTATCCAAAACATCATGCTACTGTCAGCTGACCTCCCGTTAAATAAAGTGATAAAAAAAATAATAAGCCGAATAACACCGTGTGAAATCACTTCCAAAAAAACAGTTTCTGCACAGAAAATTATGCGTGAGAGAAAGCCAGCAGTCAAAGATATTTTTACTGCGCCGAATTGATTGACATCTAAATTAATTAATACTTCAAGTTCTTCAAATCGCTGACTGACGATCTCGCCAGCCTTCAAATGAACGTGAAATTAGCGAATAACTGGCCGCCACATGGAGGGCTTTTAAACAGATTTTAATGATGCGACAGCGGACGTTTCCATACATTTTGATGCATAATTGACGCGTGTTGTCATTTTGCCAGTTGGCGAGTCACGACACCTGGTGAGGTGGACAAGAACGATCGATGTCAGCAGGAAGTGGCCGTTCCAGAGGGGAAAATATTATGATTTTGCTTGAATTTGGGTGGCTGCTGGCCACGTTGGAGAGGTGGCCGTTGGCGAGGGGCAGTTTTAATTGAAAATCTGTCCGTACCAGAAAAAGTGGCCGCAAAATGCGGGTGGCCGTTAGAGAGGGGGGCCGTTAAGAGAGGGGGACCACTGTATTCCATTTTTGCTAATAGACACCCCTAAATCCTACACACTGTGGCTTTAAGGATGAGGCATACAGTAGATGGAAGTCTTCTTTCTGAATGGACTTCACCAAAACACTACAGTTTTCTATTGGTGACATACAGTAGTTAAAAAAAACAACAAAAAACTGCTCCAACTCAGTGATTTTATTTGTTTTCTGGTTCACCATCTAAAAGTGGTGGATTTGTCTGAACATTTGGGACTTTAACTTTTTCTTTAAAAATCATTCCCAGTTTAACCAACATTCCCGTGTTATTCACAGACTGTATTAGGCTCGCTGCAAAGTGGAAAGAGGCTATTGTAGTGGCCACGTCTGCCTGTTTGTCTGTCTGTGGCGATATCTTCAAAATGCAAAAAGCAGCTTCGATCAAACTTGGTGGATATAAGCTCAGTGAGACTGCCTGCTCGCTAAACAGGTCATGCATGTCAAGGTAATAGGGTCAAAGGTCAAATCAGAGGTCATCGTCTAAAATGCATTAATGACCATATGTCAAGAATTGGATCAGATACTGACGTGGTTTTCTGGATAGATTTCTCCCTCCTGGGGCTAACAAATGTATCAGACCTCTGACGTAAATGACATCATGTGATGATGCTCGGCGAAGTCGAAAAATAAGCTGGCAGCGGAGAGGCACAGCGATCACCTGGATGCCATGTTTAAACATTACAGTTGGTCTTCGTTTACCGTGCGCTATATCCACCGGAAACAAACGGACCAGAGCTAACGTCTACGACTAACACAGCACTGACAGAAACTGATACATCGGGAGGGGGAGGGGAAAGAGAGCGCTGTCCACTCTTCAGACGTGTTGTACCACTAACGTGTTGGCAATTGAAAAAGTAGGTTGGTATCACTATTTCTTTTACATTTTGAGCGTACAGTGGATTTTTAACTCCTTGGGTGGCTGCCCTATTCACTCATGGATCAACTTCCTCAACTATTTTTTTAAAGGGTTTCTTACAAATGAAGCAATCATCAAAGGTGAATACGAGGATTCAGAAGCTTGTTTGCCAACAATGTGTCAATGTGACTAGGGTTGTAAAAAAATTAACTTATCTTTTTTGCCCATCGATGACAAATACAACTTAAAAATACCAAACTGTCACACTGTAGAAAATGTCCTTTATTCAGAACTGTGGAAAGAGCAAGGAAACAACTGACCGCTGAAGGCATCGAAAACCCCGTAGACATTGTGTTTGATGTTTGGGTAACCACTAGGGGTCATCGTCCTGTTCACAAAATGTTACCATTTGTGCAGTATATCACAATAATATGTGTACAAATATAAACTATACGGCATGAAAAGTCCTAACTGCACAACAGTTAGATTGGCTGGTAATGTAACAAAGACTTCCACAAACACGGCTTAGCTGTACACTCACCCACCACACGAAATCATTGACATTCAACTCCACTGCATCTGCTAACAAACCTGTCAATCTCACTTTTTACAGGTGAAACTCACATTTCTCTGTCTTTTCAGGGCCATGAAATAAAATCTTATGGAGTGTCACACTATCAAATAAAATAAAAAAAAAGTGTATGTTGTAATCCCAGTCTCGTGAAACGACGCTGGTCCAGATCACGGTGCGTTTCCTGGCTTTGGTCGTGTCCGACTGATAATTTCGCTAGCAAACATTTTAGCGAAGTAATTTCCATCGTCTGTTATGATTGAGGCATTGAACGCTGCCTGTCAGGCTTCTACAACGGTGCCGAGAATGACGAGGTCTGAAAGGTTTGATCGCGCGCTGCACTCTTAGTTTTAATTATCACCCTTCTGCCCTGTTGCATTGCAATTACGTTGCCATCTATGTGTTAGACGCAATTAAAATGTTGAGCAAGAACGCAGAAGGAAGCAAAACATCGAGCATTGCTGCAAATATTTTGTTTTGACATTTTCGATTTTATCCACCGTCAAACACGTACTGGCTCTACAAGAGAGGAAGGAACCTCTTCTACTGCAAGCTTTGAATATCACAGAATTACACTATTGTACAGTGAGCAATGGTGGCATGTAATTCAGTCTGAATGTACTTTTCCCTTGAGGCAGAAAATTTGTTATTGTCAACGCTAAACTCCCTCTGTGTGGCATGGAAGAACGGTTATATTCCCATTGTTATGACAAATGTGTGTCTCTCTGACAGCGGTATGAAACATATTTGCAATATTTTTTCCGCCAACAAAAAAGATTTGGTTTTTCCAGCAATCATGCACTTTAAAGGGTTCCAGAAAAGTTGGAGGGTTTGGGGTTGAAGAATAAAACGGCTGTACAAAGAGAATCCTCAAGGCCCCGCCTTCTCCGATGACATGATGGATCCAAAACTATCATCATTAAACGCTTTAAATTTGACACAGCATCACACCGAGGGGCAGACTGGAATGATGTACTGATTAAATTCACCCATGGAAAACCAAAAGGTAAAAATGAGAATGGGTACGTCGTCCCAATAAGTTCTCAACACCAACGCGGAACTTCAGCAACATTTTGTCCCCATGTACAGACGCGTATACTGCCGCCTGTAGAGACGTGTGAGGAACGTCCTTCTCCACACCCTGCAGCATCTGTTTAGCTTTGTGGAATGTTGACATTTGATCGGATTTGCGCTTTTCATGTGGCGCAAATGCAAGTGGAAGGTGTTGTGAATGTCCTTAAAATAGTTTCCGTGTGCCGATTTTACCCTTCGTTTCCTACATTTATGGGCAAACTTGCCATTTAACGCAGGGACAACTTAACGGCACTCAGAGAGCGTATACCTCCACCAAGGCCACATATGCCCCACCCCCAAAATACACGTATGCATGATTTTCATTGAATTGAATGTTCGTGTATGCTTAAAACTTCTCCCGGATGAAATTCAAAAGAAAACCCCTCATTTTCTAGGACATTGTCCACCTGCTCACCAAATTTCATCAACGTCCTCTCACAACTTTTTGAGGTCAATGTTGCTATGTGCCAAACATTCTTCTGGATCTCAGTTCCAGAATATATTCTGGATTTGTCTGATTTAGTACATTTCTGTGCTTCGCTCGACCTCCTCTCTCTCTTTCACCGCTAAATTCATGCAAAATCCTTTCTGCAGGGTTGTGTGGCAGTATGACAGTGTGACTTGAGTTTTGAAATGTAACTGCTGTGAAACAACGTGAACGTAATCATTTACTTGTGTAATTTAGTACATTTCTGTGCGGAAAGCAGTGTGACTCGTCACACCTGCTCCTCATCCATCATCCACTAACCATCCAGCAGGTGGCAGACACGTCTATGGGATATTACACAAAGTTTTTCTCGTGCATCAAAGTTCACCAAATCCGAACGGGTTTGTCCTTCTTACATGTCCTTATAATGTGGTGAGTTTCGCATTTATGGTGGGATATCCCACTTAATGGACAGACCACCTAGTGGTACTCCAGTGGGAGCCCGACCCCGTGTCTATCTGTCTATCTGTTATGATGTCCTGCCAAGTAACAAGTTCTTGAATATCTCAAGAACTAGTTATGACAGACACTTGATATTTGGCTCATGAACGTTCTTTGGAAGGGCTTTCATGATATGTCAATTCGGTTGCTATGGTAACAATGGTTGCCAGGGGAAAATTATTTCTTGAATATCTCAAGAATTACTTATAATAGACCCTTGATGTTTGACTCTTATGAAAGGTCTTTGGAAGGGCTTTATGCCATGTTGACATGGTTGCTAAGGCAAACAATGGTTGCTAGGGAAACATTCTTTTTTGAATATCTCGGGGACTACTTATGATAGAGAGTTGATGTTTGGCTCATATGAAAGGCCTTTGGAAAGTCTTCCAGGCAATGTTGATTTGGTTGCTAGGGTAAACAATGGTTGCTCAGGAAACATTCTTTTTTTAATATCACAGGAACTACTTAAAGATAGACACTTGATGTTTAGCTCATATGAAAGTTATTGTATATTGACTAAGTAATCAAAATAAGGATTGTTTTGTGTCTGTGAAAAAAAAGGTTGATTTGTGTTTCTTCCACCCTGGGACATCACACCTGCAGGGCTTTACGCACTGCTTCTAGTCGTTTCTGAGTTACTGTGTTAATCTGTAACAGATGCACTCTATCTAATCACTCACTGCATTTGAGATAGGACATGAAAATAAGAACAAAACAGTACAATGCAAAACAAAGCTTTTAAGTTTACGTTCGACTCAACTTAATTTGTTCAACAAATCAAACAAAAAGATATCTCAAAGCAGCCATTTCTGATCCATATATGAGCTGATTTACATCAGTTTTACCATTTAAAAAAATGTAATGATAAGATTAGTTCAATGGCCCGTCAGGGTCACCAGACAAGTATTTTTAGTATCCCTTACTTACACTGTTGTAAATGTGTATGCAGTTATACCACTGCACAGCAAGTTGAAAGGAAGTGTTCAACAATTGGCATATTATGCACACATTGTGTATGCATGGAAGATGGAGGACGCAAAGGCAAGTGCAATGATGCACAAAACAACAAGGACACAGACACATACAGCAGGCACACACATGCAACAGATAATGAATAAATGTAGAGGACTAACTCAAGGACTATCTCTCTTTTGTCTCACTCGCTGTGTGTTTTCCTCTCTTCCACTTCACAGAAATAAACCAGGTGTGCATCTGGCACTCGCTCTTCCCTTTACCTGTCACCTCAGGGAGGTAGGAATGAGAAAGAGGGGAAGGAAGGGAGACGGGGGGTGAGCACTGCGCAAAATCCCAGAGGAGGAGACGGGAGTACAGACATTCCACGGGTGTGAATTGTAACAACCCCTCCTTTTTATCCCGCCCTGGAAGGATCTGGTCCAAAACGCCTGGGGGCAGCTATGACCCTGAAACCGACGCGTACGCACGCACACACAAAGAGCACAAAGTCTTCTGAAACAGCTGGATAAAGACATCATCTGTCATGGCTGTCAGCTTATGCCCCTTGCTTCTCATCAATAACACAAAGACGCGTGCACACCGGACCGCACACCGGTGGAACTCGTGTCTGTGTGTGCGCACGCTGCTGGGGGAAAAAAGAAAAAAAAACAGTAAATCACACAGACAAGCGCGCATCCATCCTTCGCTCTCATCTCTCTATAATGGTAGGATAGACACGTCACCTGTCGCGCTCAACTGTCACCTGTCCAAACACAGCCGCCCACCTGTCCACGCTCACAGCTTCCACGCACGTTCGTACGGGCTAAAGAGATGCACAAATAACTGCACCCCCACCCTTGCAGACACGCATCGTAATGTTTCTGTCTGTAAACACTCCAATTACCTGAGAGCGGCATGGGGTCTGCGGGGAAATTGCTGCTTCATTATCATAGCATTTATTACGTTAATCCACGTGTCGGAGTTGAGGCCACACAGACGCGTAATGACGGGGGTCGCGCTATATGGCTGACACAGCTTCCATAGGTGGACGCAGGAGGTCATTAGTGCAAAATACATGTATTGACAATCAGAGGAAAGTACATATGCTCATAATTACAGGTGATTAGTTGTACAAACTCAAGTTTGTGCTGCAGCAATTATGAGTGCAACTTGTGTTAGAGTTGGTACCACTTGTGGAATCCACTGTGCACCATTCTATACTCCAGGCCAAGAGGTTAGCTAAATTCTACCAAACATACTTCGTCTTCGTGCCAGTTGGTTAGAAAGAAAATAAGTACAGACAAGCTGACCTGTTGGCCAGAAAGCGCCACTGAGACATAAGAAATTAAAACTTTCTGAAAACAGTTGATCTATTTCTTACAGATCGTTGTAAGGACCTGTTCCACTCAGAATAATGAACCCATTCCTCTTGGATTGACCAAAAAGGTGATGGCGTTTGATGTTTATACTGCATGTGTTTATGAATCAACCCTCCAATAAAAACCATAGGAGGCATAGGCTTTTGCAGTTTCCCCCCAATTTTAACATTTTCCTCTTTCTGCAGGAAATGTTGATTGAAATTCAAAATCCTGACTATTTGTTTGTGGCCGTATGACACTAATTTTGGGTCAGGATAAGCCTGGGAACATGTGCTGGTGCAACGTGTCATCGCATCCACCACTCTACAAAGCTGCCTTGGGTCCTGGATGGCAACCACCCAGGCAGATGACGCGGGTGTGTCCTTGGCCTTTTCCAGTTTCTAGGATCCTCAACAAGGAGGTACCTGCGTGCTGGATCATGCCCAGAGGAAAGCGCGACATGGCCAAAATGTACTCCACATCCGAGTCTCCCAAATTAACTGTTAGTTTAACAAAGTCATTCCAGCGGTACACAAGAATCCTCCGAAAGACCTAGTACCAAAGACATCCGGTCATCACTTTAGGTCACTTGTTAGCATCCAAGTCTCACAACCGTATAGTAAGACAATAAGCACCAGGACCCTCAACACTTGAACCTTCATCCTCCCGCAAATAGAAAAAAATACAAAAATTTCAACTGTTACAGAACAGTGTTGAACTCCTTGTGTTGAAAAGAGATAGTTGAGGTGGTCTGGACATCAGATTAGAATGGCTCCTGGACAAGTTCCCTTCTGAAGTTATTCCACGTATGTTATGTCCAGCTGGAATGAGAACTCCGTCTTGATCCAGAACACACTGAAGAGATTTTATACCTATTCCTTCTCTCTTGGGAACACCTTTGGATCCTCCAGGAAGAAGTGGAGGATGTGGTTTACTTGGCCTGCTGCCACCAGGCCCCTGGCGTCTTGTCAGATGGAAAAGTGATTGATGTATTTTTCTACATAATCCCCATGTAAACTGTACCCAGTGTGTCCAGGAAAGCGTCCATCTGTTTCTACCAAACAACTCTGCCTCCATAAAGGTGCGAGTTCAGATTCACCAACAGGTGGTAATCAGTGTTAGGTGGATAAGGCAACTGTTCTTATCGACACCAGTGCAGCTGCCATGGTAATTTGGCTGGCGTGTACTGGCACATTGTCTTAGTCAAAGAAGGTGCCAAACTGTTTCTACTCCTGTCCTTCTTTGTACGCGCCAATGGCCGTCATGTTCACAATTCATTGTAGCACCATATGGTAGGTATGAGGATAATCGACATGTTTTCTATCAAATTTTTCACATCCTGACACTGTGACAAAGTGTCAATATTTGGACCTCCTGTTTCTTTCATGACCATAACGGTTGTATTTAAGGTGAGATTGATGTTTATTGTTCATTTTACAAAAGTTTGGCAAGCGTTTTGCCAGTGGGGAAGTTTGTTTCAGACTTGTTTAGTGATACCTGGAGACAGGGCCGCCATGTGCCTTGCTGGGGCCCGGGGACAAAGTCGGCTCCAAGTACAGCCCCCCCACCCCTGCGCGCCAGTATGAACCAATACTTATTACAAATTACAACACATAGGTTGACGATATTAATTAACGGCTTTTTTTTTTATTATTGCTCATGTAAATCTGGATGAACAATATATTATAAATCTACTATCTGCTTCTCCCAATTTCAACTCTGGGTCACCACAGCAGATCCCACATGATCTTACACATGATTTTACACTGGATGCCCTTCCTGACGCAACTCCACATTACATGGAGAATGGGCAGGGTTCGAACCGGGAACCTTCCGCATTGAAAGTGGTCGCACTAACCGCTAGGCCACTATGCAGCCAATTGAACAATATATTAACACCTTAAATATACAGAAAGAAAAAATTATACAATATATGTACACAACTACTAATCATAATAAATAAAACCTAACCCAATTACAATAATTTCACATAAAAATTTTTTTTATAATAAACATTGTGTTGAGAAGTAAAAATCACATGTGAGCAGTGAGCTGACCCACCCACATTTTAACATTTGAGGCATTAATAATATTTGTGATCTAGTGTGCCCCAGAGAAACAATCAAAGGCCTCTTGGTACAAATCAGAGATATTTGATCGACACGTAGAGCTGATAAAATGCCCTTTGATGCCCTTAGGGGCTTTTACGGATATTTATTGATATATCAAATTATTTCTATATAGTATTTCATATTGTTTTTAAGAATGATTTTTTTTGTTATAAATTATATGAAAATAAAAAAATAGCAAATATATTAGTGTACATGTTTTTGAAGGGAGGTAGACATAATTAGACCATTTAGAATATTTAACGAGTATGAATTTTAGTCCAAAGTATTGAGTAATCCAACAACACTTCAATCTTTACCAGAGCAAAGTCCCAGTCCCCCTCACACACACACACACCCCGTGGATCCGCCCCTGAACACAGTTCATTTAAACGTTCTACATACAGCACAGAAGATAACAGAAGATAAAATTTTATTTAACTTTACTGCTTACTGAAACATGATCCAAACTGCAGATTTTTTTTTTTTTTTTAAGCAAAGAACAAATTTTAGCTCATGTCTTCTCAGTGCTGTCAAATTACACTCAGTCACATAGAACAATGATGGTGTGACTTTCACAATAAAAGTCCTTGTCCTGACACTGGCTGTGCTTTTGCATTGAAATGCTTTTATTGTGAAGTGTTTTAAGCAACATGAGTTACCTGACATGCAACTTGACTTTGCTACCAGTAGCATCAGGGGCCGAGACTAAACAGTGCTATTATATTTGCTGACATCAAACGTGGAGAGGAGAAAACATGTTTACCTAACTGCTGTTCTCAAAACTCACTCTCATGGAGTTTTTAAAAATTATTTATTTCAATTTCTCGTGCCCCAAAGGATAGTGTCGCTTCATCCTGGACTCAAAGTTGTCACCATTAAGTTACTGACATTTGCCATGGTAGGAGGGGGAGGCGGGCCTTTCTTCATTTGCAGGGCCCTAGACCAAATCATTTTTTGGGATTTTAGAGAGGGAGAGGAGAGCAAAACTGTTTTTGACCACTATGTTAAGAAAAGTTAAAAAGGTAAAAAATAAAAACTTTTGTGACTTTCAAATGCTACATAAACCTATCGCAAATATGCATTTTTGACAAATTATTCAATGAGGTTATTTAAATTTTAGAGGGCCTTTTCGGGCCCCCCTTGACCCAGGGCCAACTGACCCAATTCCCCCCACCCACTCAGCGCCCCTGCCATGAGATAACAGACAGGTTAAATAGTTGCCTCATCTGCCCTACATTGGACAAGGACTTCAAAATTCAATTCAAATTAATTTGTACAGCGCCAGATCAAACCATAAGTCGCCTCAAAACACTACACAGGAGTAAGGTTTAAACCTTTCTCACCCACTGAGCAAGCGCACTGGCAACAGTGCTGAGGAAAAGGATTATAGGAAGAAACCTCAAGCAGACCAGACTCAGTGGGGTGGCCATCTGCTTTGGCCATACTACCAAAAATAAACCAAGGAAATAAAACAAAAGCACAACAAGGAATTGTCAAACATGCAGAGACAGAAATGTTTCCACTCTATGGATTTCTGCTGTATGAATAAAATCAGTTTTCACTGCAGGTTACCAATCTGATGTGGAAATCACAAGGGCTGTGCCCGAAGTTGGCCAGACAATACAAACCAAATGTCACCCCCCTCCCCCC
>OMMV01229790.1:0-26075 GCA_900302635.1 Chatrabus melanurus | reverse complement strand
TCATTTCTGTCCATGCACACTGGACGGTGAAGATATTGTATCACAGTATTACTGGTCTTCCAATATGCTTGCTCAGGGGGTGGATAAGGTTAGACCTTACTCTTGTGAAGCACCTTGGGGCAACTTATGTTGTGATTTTGCACTGTATAAATTAAATTGAATTAAATTGAATTCAACAGTTTCAGAATATTTATCAAATATTTCCCTTATGGTTAGTTATTTTCTTATTTTTGCTTAACGATCTCAAGGGGGCATATTTCTTGTTTTTACATGTCTGGCAAGTGTGCAAGATTCCACTTTGTGCGCCGTGTGCAAAGAGGAGGAAACTTGTACCTCACTGTTCCTTTGATAAATTGTCTTCTTCATATGTGACCATTTGTTCTTTCTTCATATGCATTAGCTAAGGTTGGCTCGTTAATTAGAAGTGAAAATTTATGTAATGTCATACTGCTGCTTGATAACAAGTGGATCCTCTCCTTAACAAGCAACACATTAAGCATCCATGTGTGATTCTGTTCAGTGTTCTGCTTCTGTTCTGCATTTTAAACCAGGTGTGTTTAGTATTAGGCTATTTTGAACCAAATTTCATGACCTTCTGGTTGGGTGATTCTCACGAACTGTGACACTGTAACATAAAAATATAATCAACCTAATTTGGCAGATTTTTTTTTTTTACTCTACTGGCTAAAATAGAATGTGAACTTTTATTTTTTGATAGAAAAAAATTGTTGTTGGTCGGCAGTTGACATGACACGTGGTGACAGGTTGAATGGTCTTTTTCTCTCTCTCTCTCTTTCTCTCTCTCTCTCTCTTGATCATTATGAAGTTTATGACCCTGCGATAGGTTTGCGGCCCAATGACTGCCGGGATAGGCCTCACCACCCCCCTCCCGGCGCCACCTTTAACAGGAATAAGTGGGTTCAGAGAATGAATGCATGAATTGTGAAGTTTGTGAAAAAAAGGCAGTTTGTTGATTATTGAGCCAGATTGTATGGCTCTTGTTCTCCAATCAGTGAATATTTTGTCACATATTGTTCCTCACCATCTAAGCCATTAATCTATTTAGAGAGGGGCAGATTTGCGCTTGTGCTTTGCATTCTGACTGCAGTAGTCCTGTTTGTGCACTAGCGAATGAATCCAGCATCTCTTTTTCCCTCCATAATGAGGAATTTGGAGGTTCTGTCAAAAGTCAGAACTAATTTCTGATCTGCTTGTCTGTGCTTCACTTTTGTGTGAGTCAGTCCATGTAAATCAGTTGTCGAATCAGCTTCCTTGCCTTCAGCTCTGCTTTCATGGTTGGGGCACGGTTGTTTATGCATCGTGTCGACACTTGTTTGATCATATTTGATCACAAGTGTGCCGTCGTGTTCATCACTGTATCCCAGCAGATGGTGAGCTCATAATCGTGAAAATGAATATTAAATTATGTGATAATAGCAATCAGACTGAATCTGCTTCCATTGCATGAGCCTACACACTCTGCGCTGTGCCTTTGAAGCATGGTTTAGAAGGATCCTCTTCGGTAGCCGACTAATTTTATCCAGATGTAGGCCAGCACCCTGCAGTTATCAGTTTAAATGTATCCTCACGTGATGTTGAACTTGGTGACACTGTGACGTGTCTTCTCTTTGTCGGCTACAGGGATGACGTGTGTCCCCTTCGGTGTCCTCTTATCTTTCCATGTTCTCCTCTAGGTGATCCAAAGCTGGACAGCTGTCCTCCCTGCAACCTTGTCGTCTGTCAAAGACAGAGAGCTCTCCTGTGTTCTGTCAGTGATTCAACTCCCTCTGTCTCCCCAAACAGACGAATCACAGACAGACAAACTCTTCTATCCTTCAAACCAGGACACATCTTCTCATCTCCGATGTTGTGACTCTGCAGCCATCAGATTGAATTGAATACATGTGGCTTATAAATGATCTGTCACAGCACATTTGGAGTGATTTATGCAAAGTTTGTGGCTGTGGGATGGATTTAGTGCCTCCTGTAAAGTCCCCAGATAAGACATTTACAATATCCAAAATTCTATTCACCATATTGGAAAGAATCATGTTTTCTTTTGTTCCTTTGTTCGACTGTTTTTCATCCTGATCAGTATTTACAATTGAAAATATTATAAGGACTGACAACATGGAGTCATAAGCGCTATAGATGAGTAACATCGAGACCTTACTCAGCCCATGAGCCAGCACAGTAGTAACAGTGGTAAGTGGTAAGGCAAAACGCCCTAATCGTTTTTGTTATTCTTTAGGATGAAGCATGAAGCAAACCAGACGGAGTGAGTTGGCAATCTGCTGTGGCCATTCTATCAAAACAAAACAGAACAGAAGGCTCAACACAAGATGGACAGACAATACAGCAACATAAAAGAAATGTTGCAAATGAGACCACCAAATATAACTCATCATTGACAATGGTGAGATAAATCGAATACACCACGAGGTGTAGGGCAGAATCCCAGCGAAACTGTGTGTGTTAGAGCTTATGTGCATGTTGGTGAAAGATCTCAGTCACTGAGGTCGGAGATTTCCAGGAGCCCACTCTACACCAGCTGGATCTCCAATTTATCTTCGAGACATTTTGCCAAAAGAATCAAGTGACTTCCTTGATTCGAGAAAATTTCTACAGAGTCTGTGTGTGTGTGTGTGTCGAAGCAAGATCTCATTCATTCCGATAGGAAATATACAGAAGATCACTCCACACCAACTGGACCTCCTATTGGTTAGCACCCATCCTAGCGACATTCATGCATTCATTCATTTTCTGTACCTGCTTACTCCAGTGAAGGGTCACGGGGGGTGCTGGAGCCTATCCTAGCAGTCACTGGGCGAGAGGCGGGGTACACACTGGACAGGTCGCCAGTCCATCGAAGGGCCACATATAGACAAACACAATCACACACTCACTCACACCTACGGTCAATTTAGAGTCAATTCACAGAACCTGCATGTCTTTGGAAGTGGGAGGAAGCCGGAGTACCCAGAGGGAACCCATGCAAACACGGGGAGAACATGCAAACTCCACACAGAAAGGACCAGGTCGGAAGCGAACCTTTGTCCTGGTCTTTTCTGTGTGGAGTTAGCATGTTCGTGCTAGCATAGCATGGCCGTGCTATCCTAGCGACATAATAAGAATAATAACTACTTTATTTATAAAGCGCAGTCATACAAGAAGTTCCAAAGTGCTTTACAATGTATACATTAAAACATAAAAACATTAAAACATAAAATCAGTTCGAAGAAAGCAGCAGCAGCTAAAAGAGTTTGTGATCATGGATCAAGCTGGGTGGTCTGGACATGACATCACCAGGCAGCAGCTTGGACAGAAACAGAACATTAATTAATAATGACAGCATTAATTTAATATCTATTTAACATGCTCAGCAGCAGAAAAAAAATTCTTCAGGCAGCTAACAATACCCCAAATTAGATTCTTCTTCATCTCGTGTCTTTTTTTTTGTATTCACTGCACAATAGTTTTAATCTACTATTAGATTTTGTTTTAGTATCATGTAGTCATGCAGTGACGGCATGAGCATGATTGGATTTTTAAACAATGGTTGTGATGAAGAAAGGATTGTTCCCCGATATTGCCTGTATTTATATTTTTAAAAAATGGATGAACTCGTCACATCTGCAGTGAAATTAGAAATAGCACTATCTTTTTTCTTTTTTTATGTGTTAAAGCATTCTCATATCAGAACATGTCAAATACAAAAAATATAATAACTTTATTTTCCAAACCATTTTTTAATTCAGTAAAAACGGGTTGTTTTCTTTCCATTTCGGATCTGTCACTCTTTCCAAACCGCTATACATTGAGGCCAGCAGCAGCAACAAAAGTCCAATACTCTTTTAACTGACTATTGATTTAGCCTTTTCCCTCCTCCGTTGCTCCCATCTTGAATAGAGATGATCAGTGATTGGTGCTGGCTCTCTGTTCATCGTAGAGACAAATAATTTGCAATTTGCAATGGCAAGGTAGAAATCTAGAAGCAAAATGTTCACATTGTATGTAGATATATATCTATAGATAGATCTATAGATAGATATATCTATAGATCTATATCTATAGATATATATCTACATACACACTCACCGGCCACTTTATTAGGTACAACTTGTTAGTACAGGGTTGGACCCCCCTTTTGCCTCCAGAACTGCCTTAATTCTTCGTGGCATCGATTTGACAAGGTGTTGGATACATTTCTCAGAGATGTTGGTTCATATTGACATGACAGGGGTTGCACAGTTGCCACACTGTTACACCACCAGCAGACTGAATTGTTCACATTCTTACAAGGCAGGATGGATACATGCTTTCATGTTGTTTACACCAAATTCTGACCCTACCATCTGAATGTCACAGCTGAAATCGAGACTCATCAGACCAGACAACGTTTTTCCAATCTGTTATTGTCCAATTTTGGTGAACCTGTGTGAATTTGTAGCCTCAGTTTCCTGTTCTTAGCTGACAGGAGTGGCACCCGGTGTGGTGTTCTGCTGCTGTAGCCCATCTGCTTCAAGGTTCGAACGTGTTGTGTGTTCAGAGATGGTATTCTGCATACCTTGGTTATAACGAGTGGTTATTTGAGCTACTGTTGCCTTTCTATCATCTCGAACCAGTCTGCCCATTCTCCTCTGACATCAACAAGGCATTTTTATCCACACTTCCACACTGGGTAGACTTCTACATGGGTTTTTTGCGTTTACATGGTTTCTGTTTTGTATGTTTTATTCTTGTTTAATGTTATTGTTGTTATTATTATTTAACTGAAATATGATCCGTAGTCTATACGGGGTATTTTCTTTTGAAAATTGATTGGATTCATTATGCCATTAGTATGTTTGCTTTCTGTCTGGCTCGATCTGCAATTCTGTAGCGATTTTCCATCTGAAGCAGAAGCTCAAATGTGATGCCTCACATTCACCCGCACACACACACACACACACACACGCACTCACAACTTGGGGATTACGGACCTTGCCCAAGGGCCCTGAGTGATGTTCGTGTCTGATGGGGATTTGAACTGAGGATCCTCTGGTCTCAAGACCACCGCTTTGTGCAGTTTGACCTGCATAATTTCACTTGTTGCAAATTGTAAAATTATATATGCGATTAATGTAGATAATTAATCGCAAAGCATGTAATTACACAATTTTAATCACCTGAAAGCCATATATACATGTGTGTATACGTGTATATATATATATACATATATCACTTTTATTTGATATGTAGAAACTTTTTATTATTTCATTAAGTACTTTGAAAAATATCCTCAGGCAAAAATAATCTCTCTGTTGTGTCACAAGGCAAAGAATAAGTTACAACTTTCAAATGGGCCTGAACCTGTCAGTGCTGGAAGATCCACACACAAAAGGCCTGATCATTTCTGAACACCAAGTTGAGAAATGTGATAATTTGTTGGCCAATGGTCCAAACACAACATTTGAAATGTGGTTTCACTTCTCTTTCATCTAGAGATCAATTATACACACCCAATTTCAACCAAAGTAATGCATCATACCTCACAGAAGGTCCTGGATTAGAGTTTCCCATTGCTGGGCCGGTCTTCTTGCTGCAGTCTGATGGCATGCTGCTCAGGTCTATTAGAGAGTCTCTCCTCTGTTTATTGGCACAGCACTCCCGTCTGCGTTGTTCACATCCCGGGAGCTTTTCTGCCCTCCGCCCAATGTGTAATGAAAGAGCAAAACAGTCATAAATCAAATGCTTCCAGCAGAGTTACACATAATCATCTGGGGCTCTGCTGTGATGGAGCCTCTGGTGTGGCATGACTGCAGACAAATGAACGCTTTATTCAGGGCAGAGACCAGCAACAGCAGAAACTAGATCTCCAACAGTCATTAGCATCATTGTGCAACTGCAGCTCTGCATCTGCAACTTAACTGTAAATGACACAGTTGTCGAGGTTGTGGAACAGCGGTGGAAAGACCATAATGTAGTTCAGTGTAGTTAGTGAGATGTTGGTATCAGTCTGTCAGGAATGTGACTGTCCTGATTTTTGAAAAAGTCTTGAACTTTGAACCACGTGTGTATTTAAACTCAAGTGTGCAGCATATACACAGGTACTGTGAGTGCTGCAAGGAGCAGGGGCAGAATTTCTCAATTTTTCCCAGTGAAAACTGGCATTCATCAGGTATATGTTCTGACTGCCACACTGTTCAATGCTTGCAAGAAATGTGTGTTAGGTAGGGTTGTGAAAACCAACAACTTTGGTGCCTTTACTGGTGAGTGAAAGTTTACTGACCTTGAACACACACAGTGCTGTGATCTTTGTGGAATCAATGGATACCCTGATTGCAGCACTTGAGAAGCTGCGCGAGGAATCAGAGTTTCTCGGTTTGCGATTGTACTGATTCAAGACCAAGATCCAGGCCTTCAATAACTTCCTGGACTCAGCCATTAGAAGTGAAGCGAAAGTGTTGAACTTGGAGAGACCTTCATCTATCTCGGCAGTGACATTCATGTCTCTTGGTCCTCGGTAGGGATGCGAATCGAGAACCGATTCAAGATAAGAACCAGTTCCAAATTTTTCAGTTCATCTGAATCGTATGCCTGAGACATTATCAATTCCTCTTATCAATGCTGCCATGTTTTTCTGAGAGTTCGGTGTTGTAAAAACTTGTCATGACATCAGACGTGATGTCGTGACACCAAACTCTGTATCTGGGAACAAGGAAAAAACAGTTGCATTGATGTTGAAAACCTGTGTAGATCTACATTTTTTCCACACAGAAACTTGATTAGGAATTGATACGGGAGTCGATAAAGTATCGGACCAATAATCACAATCAATAATGGCATCTATATTGATAAAATCTCATCAATTCCCATCCCTAGTCCTTGGCCTCTGAGTTTGGGAGACACCTGGGAAGAGCTTATGGAGTCATGAGATCGCTGGACAGAGGTTTTTGGTGATGCCGATATCTTCGCAGCAGAACAAAAGTCCAAGTCTTTTGGGTCCTGGTGCTTCCTGTCTTAATGTATGGTTTTTATAACTGGACACGAACCAGTTACCTAAGCCAACGACTGGATGTCTTTAGTACTAAGTTTCTTCGATGGATCCTTGGGTACCACTGGAATCACTTTGTGTCACATGAGTGGATACTTGGGGACACTCAGATGAGAAGTATCACTTGCGTTGTGAGGCAGCATCAGCAATGACATTTTGGACATGTGGTGCATTTCTCTGAGCATGATCCAGCATGTAGGTGCCTTAGTTTCGAGGACCCCAGCAGCTGGATAAGTCCAAGGGGATGCCGATGTTTCACCTGGCTGCAGCAGATAGATGGCTACTTTTGAACAATGGGGATGGATCTGTCGTCTGTCTGAGTGGTTGCCATTAAGAACCCAGGGTAAGTCTGTGGTTTGGTGGATGCTGCAACATGTAGCACCAGCACATGCTCAAAGACTTGACTTGTACAGTTGGAAAGCAGAGCAATCAGGCCTTCCAAAGTAATAAGGCCTTCATCCAGTGAAGGTAAGACTGTGGCCCCGTCACCTGAGTCATAAGGTGAGCATATCGGTGCTTAATTCAAGTGTACAGTGTAAATAAGAGGAAGATGTGCACATTTTCTCAACACAAACAACTAATGTCACATTGAAAAAGATGTTCAGAATAACAAAATCCATGTGGAAAAACAGAGTTGATGGCATAGATGAAAAATGCATATGGCACCAACAAACTCAGAAATGCGTCGATTGAAAATGTGCATTTAAAAGAAAAAGTAGACTAACCTTCAGAAAACGAAATAATTTTTCATCTTTTTAATCATATGTAAAATAAGTAAATTGATAAAAGTGGAGCTGGAATTGCCACTGTAGGCCGAATAATTCCATTTACCGAAGTGCAATATTGAACATATGGCGGTTTTCTTAACAAGCGTTTTACCTGAGAGGACTGCAGCTGTGCTAATTCCAGTGCTCCAAATCTCTCTTCACAAAGGGAAACAAGGGATAAATGTCCATTAGCATTGCGACCCAACACAGCAGGATCAGTTCACAATAAAAGGAAAAAAAAGTGTGCTTGAAAGCGTTTCAAAACGGAAGCAGGTACTTGTAGAGAAGAATGTAGAATGAGAGCGTGTCTTTTTGGTGAAACCTGTCATACTGTGGGAAAGCATTAAAGAAAGCTGTTATTCTGATGATTTTAGTGATGCCGCCAGAGGCATCCGCTCTTGTGATAACCTCCATCTCAATGTAACTGTTGGTATGTATCTTATCAAGACATCTTAAGAATGCCGAATTCCATTTTGCTCAACTTGGCAAGTACTTTGGGTCTGCGGGTGGGAAGAAGTGATTTGATTTTGGTTACAAACGGTCAACGATCAAGGACAGGGATCAAGGTCAAGAAAGAACAAATAAGTCCTATATAGTCCCTGGGGCACATCGGGCTGATGCTTATCCCTGGATACAGTAGCCTGAAGCGGATTAGAGTCTTCAACTCCCACTTGACAGGATGCCAGTCCCTCGCAGGTTACTTCCAGCCAAGACCGGTGCCCATTTACAGCTGGGTGGACTGGGACAATGCAGATGAAGTATCTTGTCCAAGGACACGGACAGGTAGCATGACCAGGATTTGAACCCAGGTCTACATATTGGTCGTCCAACATCCATTCCACTGAGCTACTTGCTCTACATGTCTCTAATATATAGGAAAATGGCTAATGTTATGGAAATGAGTTGATGTATTATATTGTTTGTGAATGTGACTGTTTAAAAGCTCATATAACATTTTGCCGATAAGTCTCATACTTTAAAATGTAGGTGTGGCATCATCTACTTTTTAAAAATTGTGATTATGTCACCAAATATGCAGTATTTATATATCTGTATTGTGATCTTTAGGTGTAGATCATGAAAAAAGAAAAACATATATTGGACATGACCTGGTATTTACAGACAATATTAAATGGCTCATCTCAGGGCCAGAATATCTTGAATAATCACATTTTGATGTATGGAAATTTTAACAGAAGGAGACGACTGCAAGTGCCGATACACCTGATCAGAGATGGGTGTACGCTCTATGCATGTGTGTACACACCGCTACACTTATGCTCAGATGGCAGACATATTGATTTGTGTCCTTCACAGCTTTATACTCTGAAAATGAGTTTTTTAACAGGTGTTTCATCCAATGTCGCTTCTATGTGATGCCTCTTTTTCACAAAAATATGTACATTTTGTGGGATTTTTGCTCAGGATAAAATCATTAGTTTTCTTCCACAAAAAACTAGAGACAGCAGAAAATGATTTTAGTTTACTTTTTCATGCATTAAAGTGTTTTTCAGGACACTTTGACTAGTTTATCATAATCCATATACAGCCTGAAAAGAAGCATAATTATTCATAACTAATAGATATCTAATCAGGCAGACTTTTGCAAAGCGGAGGTTTGAGAGCCAGAAATCACTGGAAGTTTATGACCCCTGCCATCCAAGGTGATGCCTGTCAGAAATTAATTGATCTTTTTTTTTAAATTTCTGTGTTCAAACTGAAGATGAAACAGCTTTTGATTGCTGAGCTTCTGCCGGAAATGTATAGTACTTTAAAAATACCAATTTGTTTGTCATATTTTCTTCCTCAGGCACTTTTTTAATCTTTTTGCAATAGTTTGATGACTGATGTTAGTCATGTTCTCACTGTTGTAGCTCACTAATGTTATCTTTTTCTTTTTCGTGGCACTGATATTTTCAAATTAAATTATTTACTTACTCAGCTTTTTTTCTTTTCAAACTGTGGGTGTCCTCACCTTCATTCATGTCTCTGGGACCGGCAGCCTTGGAGATCAAGAGACACCTGGGAAGAGCTTGTGCGGTCATGACATAGACAGATACCTTTGCAGGAAAACAAACATCCAAATCTTCAGGCTCCTGGTGCTTTCAGTGTTCCTGTACGGTTGTGAGACTTGGATGTTAACCAGTGACTTCAAGCAAAAACTGGATATGTTTGGTACTAGGTTTCTTCGGAGGATCCTTGGAAACTGCTGGAATGACTTTCTCTCAAATAAACATTTACTTGGGGAGACTCAGATGAGACATGACACTTGCATCATGAATGTCACATATGACATTAGGGCTATAATAAGGCACATTTCTCTGTGTATGATCTAGCTTGCATGTGCCTCAGTGCTGAGGATCCCAGCAACTGGAAAAGGACAAGGAGACACCCATGTCTCACCTTGATGCGGCAAATAGATGGCTAGTTTTGGGATGCTGGGTTGGACTGATTGTCTGCCTGAGCGGTTGTCAACCAGGACCAAGGCTATTTACATAGTATATTGGATGTGCCGACATACAGCACCAGTGCATGCTTCCAGACCCAACCTATGCTGTCATGTACCTCATGGCTGCCTGTGCTGCCCCCACCACCACCTACCCCAAATTTGTCTGCCATTGTGCGCCCAAGCTGCCTTTGTCAAGTTATTGTTCTGTATTCATTCATATTATCCTTCTAGTGCATATTTCTAATGCGGTCCCCTTATTATTATTATTATTATTGTTCTAACTGTAGCCCAAACACGCATTCCTGAAAGTTGAATGCAAAACGCATGTTGCACATGGAAATTCATAAGAATATGCAAATAATATTGTGCGTAACTTTTCATGTATCATTGAAAATGTGTCATGAGAATACATTGTCATTTTCCATGATAAATTAGAATAAGCCAAAAGTGGCATTGCTTATGGCCCATTCACACTCTGACGATTGGCCCAGCACTTGCCGACGAAGAGTGAAAAGTTGATTGACATCGGCCAGCGCCGAGGTCTGCCAGACTCCGCGGGGGCTGGGTCGACATCAGTCGGGCGGCGCTGGTGTTTGTCATGGTCCTGGAAAAATTTTCAACATGCCTAAAATCTTCGACATTCATGCTGGAATGCCGGTGGGAGTTGGGCTCCACTGTCACTGCGACACCTCCGCTAGTGCTCCGTTACTGCCCCGTTCACCTCTGCTGGCCTCCGCTGGCCAACGGCGGTTCCTGGAGCCTGGAGAGTGTGGACAGCCCAGAGAGGCTGCGACAGGAGTGTGAGCTTGAGGCCCTTGAGGTGGCGGGTGATGAGGTTGCAGAGTTGTGTCGAGTTTGTGTGGGCTGCGTCGCGTGGCGTCTAGGGCATTGGTTCGGCGATTGGCTCCACTGGGCTGCACTGCTGCTGCTCCGTGGAGTTCACTGCCAGTGCACCCGCCCTCCGACTGTGAAAGTTGATGGTGGGTCGGTGGACAGTCGCCGGGTGTCGCCCTACGCTGAGCAATGCGACCTGCGTTGAAGACAGGAAATTTGGACCCCTTGAGTGAGTCTTCTCTAGCATTTCACAGAGATTTTTGAGAATCTGCTACATCGGCCAGAGTCAGCCACATCACGTCATAGTGTGAATGGGCCCTTACCTTCAAATACATATTTCATAAAAGACCAAGGATTTTCTTATAGTTTTTACTGCTGTGCTACAGCACGTTGGCTCTGCCTCTTCTCACCTTTTCCTCACCACTGGGGGCACCACCACATACAGTAGCAGAAATTGTAACATAGAAGAAGGCCAGAAGAAAAAGCCAGCTGTTTTTAGCCTGGTAACATGGCACAACTTTCCCGTTCTGAACCGGTATGACTGTATGAACAAAGTTAATGTTCCTGTAACTAGTCTTGCGAGAGCCTCATGCTAACCTTTGAACTTTTACGAGAGTTTGAAGATGCAGAACGAGTAGTGTATCAGCTTAACTCAACCGATTCATAACGTTAAAATTGAGCCATCAACCGGGTCATCGTATATTTAAATTAATTCAGGGATAATCATATCTTTCACTTTAAAATGTATTTCTGATTCATATAGGTGAATTGTTACACCCCTAGTGTTTACATTTGTGAACCAAATGTACATTTCAAACAATTTCAATGGTGCAATTGGTGTACCGCCCACCTCTTTTGGAAAGTGTATCTTAACAATTGCCTATGGTGTGGTAAGATTCTGGCTCAAATTTTTGCAAATTAAATCATATTGATGCATGTGTCTGCAAAACAGAAATGCAAAAATAGGATGGAAAAGACAAAAATCACTCAGCGGACATGTTACTTGAAACGGGCAAGGATAAAGAATCAAGTGAAACAAGGGTAATGAAATGCACGGTGAGGAACATGAAAAGAGAAAATCTGCATTAAGAAAGCGAGCTATGCTGGTCCATATTGAGAACAACATTTTTCTGCATCACTCTACCTCTGGGGAGACTCTGCTTTGATTCTCCTTTCCTGCTGCAAGTTGATGGATGAGCTGGAGACAGGTCTAC
Source organism: Chatrabus melanurus (assembly GCA_900302635.1). Lineage (NCBI taxonomy): Eukaryota > Metazoa > Chordata > Actinopteri > Batrachoidiformes > Batrachoididae > Chatrabus > Chatrabus melanurus. Next base: position 13,775 of record OMMV01229790.1, on the reverse strand, counting down.
TCCTCCAGTCTGCTCCATGCATCTCATTTGGCACATTCACTTGAAAGGAAATCTGGTTGTTGAAACATTAACCTGTCACTCATAACATGCATTATAGATGCAAAATTAAGAGAATATCTCATTTTTAAAAAATCTGTATTTGAAAACTTAAAAATAAAACTTTCTTTTGTAAATTAACATGAGTCAGATTGACAAGCTTGTGTTTCTTTTGTCGCTCGCTCTTTGCTGACCTCTGTTCACATCATAGTCTGTGTTCTTAGTGATTTATGATCTATTTGATTTTTCCATTTTAAAAATGTTCATTATTATAGCTCAAGTGCTACACATACTGTATAAGAGTATAGCTTTGATGGAGATGAGTGTCTTCAGGTCAATGTTGTTCTCTGGAGACATATAATGATGTAATTATTCTGTTACAGTGAATTTAAAAACATTTAATAGGCTGATGTTTTTAAATAATGAATTTAACCACAGAAATTCAGCCTGAAAGGAGGCCTAATTCATTGGCTTTTCAAAAGCCTAGGTATGTACCCTGCAGTGAGCTTGTAGATAGATAGATAGATAGATAGATTTGTCCATCCCTTCCAGGTTGTTAATAAGATAACAAAAATAATGCTATCTTCTTGTTACTGACCAAATGGAAAGCATATACATATATTGAGGACAAAATCTTTAAAATTTGGTTAACTATGATGCACCACAGCAATTCAAAAAGCAGCTTTGTTTTACCTATGTAATGTCCTATAGACATGTCTGCCACCTGCTGGATGGTTAGTGGATACTGGATTGAGGATGGATTCGGAGCAGGTGTGGTTATCAGTGAGAAAGACAGATAATTTCCACACAGAAATGTACTACATCAGAGCAGTAAATGGGGTACACCAATCCAACATTTTGGATTGGTATCGGCCCATTATTGGCCAAAATTACTGGATTGGACATCGAGGGGGGAAAAAAATCTGATCCGAGTCTTCGATTACACATCTGAGTCATGTTGTGGGTTATGTATGTTTTCCTTTAGGGGAGTACAATATTTGTTTCACAGTTTGAGTTGATGTTTTGTTAGATGGTCAGGTTAGTAAAGTACATCCAGACTGTTAACCGACGAGTTCTTTTAAGACAGAGGAAATGGTATCAGATTGTTATCGGTATCAGCAGATACTGAAGGTTCCGGTATCATATTGTATCAGTCATGAAAAAGTGGTATTGTGGCATCCCTTTAAGTAAACTGTTACTTTTTGATTGTTTCAGTGGTTATATTCTAAAACAAATAATACGGTCACACATCCACACAACCCCACAAAAAGGATTTTGTACGAATTTCACCATGAAAGAAAAAGAGATCAAGAGGGCGGGTCGAGTGAGGTACACAGTAAATGTGGTCAGAGAAAGAGAGAGAGAGCGCATTACTGCACAGAAATATACTAAATCAGAGAAATAAATCATTTTTTTGATTGTTTAACAGTGATTACTTCTTAAAATTCAAATAACACTGTCACAAGTCCACAAATCCTATGGAAAGGATTTTATATGAATGTAGCTGACACTTCTTCCTTTTCTCTCTCACTCACTCTCTCTCTCTCTCTGTCCCTCAGCATATATGTGGTTGAAGTTATATCATTTAAAACAAGCATGTTTGTCAGTTTCTTTCATTTCAGAAACATAGGTCTGGTTGCCACCTAGGCCTCAGCTGCTTGTTTGAAAAAGGGGATCACATTTCCGTTTTACAGCCCAATGTGGTTGAGGTTTCATGTTAAGCACCCTCAATGCACTAAAATTCTGTCTGTACATGTTAAAAATAGAAAAAGCTCAGCATGGGTTTGGACTTCCACGACGCATGTCGCAGGAGTGCATCTGAACTCTTGCTCGCCCTGTGAGGACACTTTCACTGTGCCAGACGACTCCTGCGTGTGCACACCCACGGCCTTACAGTGCTCCTAGTTGCCTCTTCAGAATAAACCAGCAGCTACTTTCTATTTAAAGCCACATGTGCAGAAACAGGTCATTTCATACAGATGTGAAAATCTGATACTGATCTGGTAATTAGTAAAAGTGGGTTTTGCAGAGGAGCTGGACCTTTGATGCAAGTTTAATTTGTTATTACACCAGTACATTTTCTCCAGTTGTTGGACCAGTGCATTCTTACGTGTTTTTCAGTCGTTTATTTATTAAACAACGACAACAACGGGATGAGAGGACCAGCCACAACCTCTCTCATGATCGCTTTAAGATCAAAACATCTCTATAGCTGTAAGAACTTCCTCGACTATGAACTCTGATCGCTCTCCAAGAGAGAGTCGTTTAAAGGGCCTATCACACCTGCGGTTTTTCGCTCAGCGGCTGATATGCGAAGGCCCTGTGAGGCGCAATGTCCTATGTGTGAGGCCCTGTTAGATGTGAGGCCTTATGTGGCGCAGTGCCTTTTGAGGCACAATGCCGTATGAGGCGCGAGGCTGTGTGCGGTCACACACTTCATACAGCCCATGCGCCGGTTGAGGGTTCATTATTATAAAATACACACAACAGTATCTCAACAAAGATAATTTGCTGTCTTGGCTCAGTGGAGTACAAAGGCAATGATTCCTCTTGATCAGGCTCTGGTGCTAATATTTAGATTTTAGAATTTGCACTGTGTATAAATGTGCTACTGATACTGGTTATGCTTGTCAGTTTAGATTGTGTTTTTGCTTTTCCTCAGATGTCTGTTCGGTTAGACTCTCTTGATTAACTGTGGTGTCTCGGCGAAAACACAGATCATCTCCAGCTTTGTGTCACATCAGTGCACAGTTATCTTCTTCGATAAACACCAGGTGACTGTGACAGCCTTTGACAAGTGTGAGCTATGTGATGCATTTCATTGCTGCGAAATCCATCAAAAAAAAAGAAGAATGAATGGCGAGGAAACTTTTGTGTCTGAGCCAAAGAATCATCAGCTGCTGCTCCATCATTCTGTGACTGGGATCCAGACAGACGCTGTCTGTGCACATCTTTGTTACACAGCTACAGTAAAGCCTCTGATGAGATCCTCCATATTCTCAGGGGTGTGCTGATGCACTGTGTGCATGTGTGTGTGTGCAGTAGCACATTTTGATTTGTCTCTGTTTGGTTTTCCAGGCTGACTTTGATGAATTTCCATACATGTGTTAACACGTGTACTTTGACCATTTTCCACTTGGCTGTGATGCAGCAAGGAAAGGCTTACTGACCTCCAATTCGCGGACGACGCTGTAATCTTTACGGAATCAATGGACATGCTGACTGCACTTGGGATGATCTTGGGAAGCTAAGCGAGGAATCTGAGTGCCTGAGTTTGTGATTGTCCTGGATTAAGACTAAGATCCAGGCTTTCATTGACTTCATGAACTTGGCCATCACAAGTGTATCTGTATGTGGTGAACTTGGAGAGACAGTCACTTATCTCGGCAGTGCCATTTATGTCACTGGGTCCTCGGCCTTTGAGATCGAGAGACGCCTTGGAAGAGCTTATGGAGTCCTGTGGTCGCTGGACAGAGGTGTTTGGTGATACCAATATCTTTGAAGGAGAACAAAGGTCCAAGTCTTTAGGGTCCTGGTGCTTCCTGTCTTACTGTATGGTTGTCAGACTTGCACTAACCTCTAACCAGTGAACTAAGGCTGGGTGTCTTTGGTACTAGGTCTCTTCGGAGAATCCTTGGGTACTACTGGAATGACTGTGTGTCAAACAAACCGTTAAGGCGCAGTTACACCTAGGCGTTTGGGCCAACATAGATGAACATATTTGCAAACATCGGTAATCGCTAGCCTCCGGTAGCCTCTGGTTGCCTTCGCCGATGTTTGCTGATGAACGGCGACTGTGTCAAAAATTTTCAACATGTTGAAAATTTTTTGCCCATTGCAGACATACCTCTATGTTGGAGACCAGTAGAGAAAGTTAATCTCCGCTATGACCTAGGTAGCCTCCGGTAGCATCCGTTAGCATCCGCTAGTCAAAGTTACTGGTGCAATCGTCTATGCTGGGTGCTACTTCGCCCTGCCTGCTCAAAATCACTTAACAGCGGTGCGTCGAACCCCTCTCCCGCACTTTGCCACGTTGGCAAAAGTCCTGCTTGTTCGAATGGAGTGCTGGCTAACACCTGCCTCTGCAGGCCTCCACTAGCATCACATTGTGGAATGCTGTGGTGTGTTTGCGGTTGTCTACCAAACTCCGGGAATGTGATTTTTGCTGACATTTGGTCACCTTTCTCTCCCTTTCACCGCGTTCACCAACCGCTGAGGTAAACGTCATAGTGTGACTTGGCCTTTACTTAGGGACAGGTACAACATTTTCACCATGTGGTTTGTTTCTCTGGACATGATCCAGCTGAAGGTGCCTCAGTGTTGAGGACCCCAGTGGCTGGTGAAGACCAAGGGGACACCCGCGTTTCACCTGGCTGTGGCAAACAGATGGTTACTTTCGAGAGGTGGGGATGGACCGAATGTCTGCCTAGGTGGTTGCCATTGAGGACCCGGGCCTCTGTGGTGTGCAAACTCCCAGACTTCACTAGATTTATTATACAGCAAAAACACCAAATCTTACAGGGTCATCAAAACTACAGAAATTTTGCATCAGATTTTGCTATAATGACACAAAACCATAAGGAAAGTAATTTAAAGGTACAGACATTTCATTGTCCAACACAATAGTTATTTTCAAAGTATAGAACTCATTATGTCGCATCAATCAATATGCGCATGCTCACATTTTGTTGAAACATACAATGTAAGTATAAATGTATCGAAACACAGTACTGTGCAGAAGTTTCACACACCCTAGGTTTTGATAAAACTATAGCGTTTGATTTCCTTTTCTTCAGTTAACTCAAAACACTGCGCCAGAATATTTCAAAAGCTGTTTCGGACATTGTTCCGGAGTTTTTATCAAAAGGAAGACATCTCTATGTGGGCAAATATACTGAACAAAAGTAAAAACGCAACATTCAATTTTTGATCCATAATATTTATTTGAAACCACAAGCAACTACATTTTTGATATCAAACAAAAGCTGAGGGTCTGTTCATACTCATCGGAAGTGAAAATGATGAGAACAATGTCCCCAGGTGCCATAACGGCTGCTTGGAGACACATACCCACGTTACAAAATGTGACATATACAATGCAACAATTTGGTAGACCAGTCCAGAACGGTTATCTAACCATGGCATACCACAGCTCTATGGATCAGTTTTCCTTCTCACAAGTGGGCGGTGATGGGGATCGGACTACAGAGCTGTGGTGTATGACGATGGGTTATCTTTGTTTATGGTGATAATTCTTGGTTGGACGATGTTTGGTATAATGAGTTGCTTGATTTCGCTAGAAAGCCACACACTTGTGCCTGTATGCACATGAAAGCCGTGGGTGACATTGCCGACGTGATGTTGGCCAACGCAACATGGCCAACGCACGTTATCTCTCAACTTTCGTTTTTGAGGGCATGCTTGAAAGTGATATCGTAATGGTCTAAAGCAGTGATAATGACTTGCCCACAGTTCAAGAACATTTCAGACCTATTTTGGGATTCGTCTACGTTCTATGCGATTGCTGAACAAGTGTAACATTGGAGCGCTTTGTGGATGCATGAAACAATTATTGCATCAAAAGGACAAATCATTCAATAGAGTCCGATACACCTCAACGTCGGGTTGCTCTGTGATTAATATAAGTGATATAAATGCCGTGGCAAGAAAGTTATGCACATTTCTGATATTGTGTTTTTACTTTTGTTCAGTATACTTAGCGAAATATACAGCAGAACGAGAAACATGAATAACCCCATTTCCCCTTGTATTGCATGTCATCACTGAAGCTCGTAATGTGTCAGCCTTGGCAAATAGATCATTTTGAAATGGTGTGTTGCATCTGCAAGGTGGAATACCAGAGTAAACCAACTTTGGCAGTGCAAAGAGGAAATATCACCCAGCTAGAATAAAAATATTTTTGGAAGAACCTTCTCTGAGATTACATACACACGTCACCTTGCTGTTCCATTGTGGCAAATATGACAGAAGGGCAAACGAGGTCATGAAGATTCAATATTTTGGTGTCATCCTGGGATGATTAAAGCCTAATCTGCCCCCTGGTGGATTTTTTTTTCAACTTTGAGGTAGACATAAAGTATGCAATAAAGGTGAGCAAAGACGTAATGGCCTTTCCTCATATGTAAATGTTGCACTGTGAAAGTGAACTAGGTTTCTATTTTAGAAATGCAACCTATTGTCACATTGAGTTTCGTAGCTTTGCCCCAATTAAAAAAATACAATAAAATCATGCACAGAGATTTTTGTTGTGTGGCACTGCAGACGCTGCTTTCTATGGAGATGCAATTATTTATTGTGGGGCATTGCTTGTGGTTTTGGCCTGTCTCCTGCTGACTGCACTGGCTGCTGATTCTTCATCACTGCCGTGTTTTGGCACAGCACCTTTATGAGGGCTGCCTAAGTGGAGCAAAATAAATGAGAAAACCTTTCCATCAACACAAATCAGCACTTTGAATAAACACCGTGGGCGCATTTTGGATAAGGTATCAGTGTGTGAAGTTTTACGCCGTTATGAAACCAAGATAAACCCATTAATCATGTCTTTTGACTCTTAAGTCAAAGACTAAGTTCATTTGCAGGGGGCTAAATGGAACTATAATGAAATTTGAGTTAAGAGAAGAAATATATAATGTGGGCTATATTCTAACTGAAGATCCATGCTGAGTGTAATGCAGAAGAGTGAGTCTCATCTCAAAAATGCATATAACTGCATAAAACTAAATTGCAATATGAACCTGTTCAGCAATAAAACATCTAAACGAATTCAAATACCATGTGACTATCCAATGCCAACCAAAAACACGTACTGCAGATATGTGGTGAATGTATGGAATTAATTATTAGTGATAATTCCCCTTTCTGACATTTCATTTGTACAACAGCTAATGTCAACATTGTTTCAAATTAGATTTTAGGGTGCATATGAATCAATATTTCTTTTAAAAGGTCATATGTCCAACCCCGCTTCCCTGTCGTGGCACCTGGGCAATGGATCAAGTAAGGGACTGCCAATTGGGGTGAAGTATGGTGGGATCCTCGGATCATGGCATGCTGCGGTAGCTGTGAAGGCTCAAGAGGAACCCTGAAAACATGATGGCAAAAGGGGATCTCGTGAATTAAGTCCTCAACAGTGGATCAGGTGGAAGAGTTGGAATCCATCGGGACACCCAATGGCTGTGAAAGCGGAAGAAGGCTGCAGCAGATCTTCGAACCCCAATTGTCGGGGAGTCCCTGCCATTGAATCTGGTCGAAGAACTGTCAAGGACCGTGTGTTTGTCGGCGTGCAACAACATCCCCACGTTAAATGACTTCATGCAAAGGTGTCTCCAAATGCAGGAACAGAAAGTTTCGAGAAGACGTGGATGAGCAACATTGAGGAGAAAGCGGAAGGAGCGACAGAGACCCCGACCACTCAAAACTTCCCACCCTGACCACTTGCAACATATGTCAGAAGCAGTGTGCAACAAGACTGGGACTCTTCAGCCATCTCAGGGTCCACTAGACCACCAAAGATTAGCAGACCATCATCCTCCAATCCTGAGGGATAGCCACGATGATGACAATTTAGCAAAATCAGTTTTTATCCAGTTTTGCCAGTTAAATATGGTTGGGATTCATTTTAAACACTTAAAACTGGAATGCTTTTACGAAACTTAAAATGGCCATCCTGCTCTGTGTAAACCTGATCCCGCCAGATCTCAGAAGTGAAGCAGAGTAGGTCCTGATTAGTACTTGGCTGGGAGACCGCTTGGGAAAAACAGGGACTGTGTGTGTTTCTCCATGTAAACTTGGAGTTATGTCAGTAAGGGCATCTGGCTAAAACTTTTGCCAAATCCCAATGCAGATCTATCCTCAATCTGCTGTGGTGACCCCGAGCACCCGGTAGCAGCCGAAAGACAAACAATATTTATGAAAATTAAATAATTGCAATATATGGGTATCTTCAAAAAGCTTGCCTTATCTAGAAAAAAAAATGAGCCCAAGCATGACATGTTATGACCCCATGATACTAAAACAAATGAACAAGATGGGCAAAAGCGTAGTTTCCATGCCTCTTAGTGATGTCACTTCCAGGAGGGCTTTAGTCCTTAGTTGTAATTCGACAGCAGTCGAGCAGAGGATTTGACTGGTGGGTCAATTGCTCTGTCAGCTTTTGTGTAGCCATGGCAATAGGCACAGTTTTCCGTGAAAAAAAAAAAGGTGCAGGAAAAAGGCAAAATGGAAGACTGCAAAAGGCTTTTATTATGCAATGTGTTGAAAATGGTGTGAATTTGCAGCACAGTGGCATAAGCAGTTCCTGCATTTGCCTCCCAGTTCAAGGCCACTTGTGCCCCATTCTTCATGTTCATTTGCAGATGCATCAGAAAGGACACCTGGCATAAAACCTGTGCAAAATCTGCATGCAGATCCATATTGGATTTGCCGTGGTGACCCCAGAGCAAAACTGGAACAGTCAAAAGAAAGAAGAGTGAGGGAACCGGCCGGTTGTTTGTCACTAACATTACAGAGAAAGAACAGGCTTGTCTCAAACAGGGTCGCGCTGCACAAAGGACGACATCTCCCACAGCAGAATACAGTAAGTGGGATTATTGTGTGGGCATTGTTGTATTGACCTTCGTGCACAAGATGGGAACCTTTGGAAATGAAGGGTTTCTTTAAACTGAGCATTTAACCGAAGGAAGTTGATACAACCGTTAACATTGCTAGTGCGAAGCTACTGTTAACTGCTGCCTTTCCATATTAAACCAGCATGACGGCCCCGCTGCTCCATGAGCATTCGTTCCCCTTTATTCTCTCTCTGTCTGTCTTACCTTTGTTCATATTAACACACATTTTAAACTTTACAAACACCAAATTGTTTGTTTAACTTAGCGCCGACACGATCCGCCATCTTGACACTCCCAATGCAGCCATCTTGACACTCCTTTCTCCAGCGGCGGACTGGCAATCTGTGCGTATTGGAAAAGTGCAGAACAGCCGTCCGGTCCGCGGCTGGCCTGTCGGCCTGCCTTGTTCATTAACCCTTTTTTTTTCAAATCATCGGGCCGCCGGCAGCCCCATTTTACAAGCGCTCTTTAAAATACTGCAACTCCGTTACCATTTGTGCTAAAGAGAGAAAATTCAAACAGTTTCGGAAAGAAGAGAAGACGAGCTTTACTACGATATTTGTATTACGGTAGCACAAAGCATTCACAAGGTACTGCTGTCTGAACACAGACAGAAAAATCAGCTCTGCCTAGATTTTACAACGTGCGCTTCACATTACTGTAACTGTGACAGCCCTTTAAGTAATCAGATTGAGCGACTCTAACAGCCAACAACAGCAGAGGGCGCTATGTGTGGCTGTGGCTATATGTGGTGTATTATTGTGAGATGGGGAGATATCAGGAGAACCCTGCTAGTGGCTTTGTACATATCCAGGTGGTGGGCCTATTTGGGAGAAAGTCCAGGGCTGTTTTTTTAGTCCCAGTCCGCCTCGCCTTTCTCACTGAAACACGCATTAACACACACACATACACACAAACACTCGCGGTTTTGTATCTGTATTTATTTATTGATTGGTAATCTTGTGTTTAGATAGTACCTTTAGTAAATAATAGATCTTATTAATGGAAGTAATACTCTGATTAATATTATTGTTGAAATCCTGTTAAACTTAAGCAACTATCTGTGATTATTTGTGCATGGCTCTTATTGTGATAATCACTGGATGAGATGGTCAGTCCTTGAACTTTTAATTCTTTCACTGTTGATCGCTAAGTGTTAATATCCCAAGATGCTAACACTCCAGGTTAAAATTTGAGACTGCTTTTACAAAGGTTGGTTAGTGGTCCCTGATACTAGGTTGGTGCCCTGTAATTAATAAATTAATCAAATTTATTTATTACTAAATTAGTAAATAATTTTCCTTTAATATTAACAGTAGTAACCTTTGGCAACTATTAATATTATGCTAATAACCAGATCTGCCCTGACCTGTGCATAACAGGAACGTCAGTTACGGCACTTTGGACGTGATGCGTTTCTCTGGGTATGATCCAGCACACAGAGGCTTTAGTGTAGAGTACCCCAGCAACTGGAGAAGGCCAAGGCGACGCCCACATTTCACCTGGCTGTGGCAATAGATGCCTCCTTTTGAGAAGTGATGATGGACCGGTTGTCTGCCTGGGAGGTTGCTATCCTTGACCCAAGGTGGTTCCATGGTGTGGTGGATGCGGCAATGCGAGGCACCAGCGCATGCCTCCAGACCTGTTGTTATTGTCTCTTACAAGTTGTCCGGTGATTATTTCCACTGAAGTCCTGAGTGACAATCTGAGGGATGTTCAGTCAAATGTACTGTGTGATTTTCATTTTAATCTAAAGGTGGAGGAATCTTGATATGTTGTCTTGCTTTACTGCTGTTTATGGATACAGCGATGTTAAAGTCGTGTTTCATTTAGTTTGAACTCTTGTAGCTGTCAAAGATTTAGCGTCATTAAATCAGAGCCGGTGGACTAAAGGTGTCTCCGGGTAGTAAGTTTAAAAGTAACAACACAGCAAAGCAAAAGCCAAACATATAAAAGGTGACATCGGACATCGTCCTGCAGTTTGTCATTCCCGATGGCAGAACTGTGCATCTTGTTGTTTCCTGCAGAATGATGTTTGCTGTGACAGTTTTCCTCCTTTTACACCTTTGGTTTTGGACTTTCTGAACTTTGATTTGAATTGTTCCACACTGAAAAAGGTGGTGGTTCAGCATGTAGTAATTTCAGAGAAGCTTTCTGTTTCCTTGAAAACTGTATCGTGCTAAATTTAACTGTAATGAATCGTGTAGTTGTGGACCAATAATGGAATTATTTAACTGGTGTATTGGAGAAAAGTGGGACACCTGTTTCTTGTTTAGATGTATTGAGCCCATCACGCATTCTGATGAATGAGACAATCAGAAAATACATTTGGCCTTTGATAAATGTAATTATGTGTTTGTTCCAAATGCCTGCAGGCCTGTGTGGAGCAGCGAGTGCAAGAAATTGTTTATGGCTGTTTACTCTGAAACTGTGAATATTTTTAGCTCAGTGAATAAATGTAATGCTATGTATGCGGTTTTGTTAAAAAATAATTTAAACTGATGAGACATATATTTAATATCACCTACTGTATACTGTACCTTAAATCACACACACTCACTTTTATGCACAGTTATATTGTCACAGACTTTTCTGTAATTAGGTTGTTTAATCTCAACCGTCCTGAACGTGAATCGATGGAGCAGTACATACAGGAGTCCCCTTGTCCTCTGGCATCATTCGGCCTTCATCTTCACCGGTGGGTGCCGGGTTCTTCTTCGTAGGCAAGACGGATGGCACCCTCCGCCCCTGTATCGACTACAGGGGCCTCAACAACATTACGGTAAAAAACAAATACCCCATTCCACTTCTCAGTTCCGCGTTTGAAGCACTCCAGGGCAGGGCAACATGGTCTTCACCAAACTCGACCTCCGCAACGCGTATCATTTGGTCCAGATGAGGGAGGGTGACGAGTGGAAGACGGCGTTTAACACCCCGTTAGGCCATTTTGAGTATCTGGTCATGTCCTTCGGTCTTACCAATGCCCCCGCTACATTTCAAGCCCTAGTTAACAACGTCTTATGTGACTTTCTCGATCGGTTCGTGGTCGTCTATCTAGACGACATCTTGATCTATTCAAAAAATATTACTGAACTTCAATCCCACGTACGTCAGGTCCTCCAATGACTCTGGGAGAACCGTCTGCTTGTTAAAGCTGAGAAATGTGCCTTTCACCTACCCTCAGTCCCCTTCTAAGGCTTCATTATCGAACAAGGCAAGATCAGACCCGACCCAGAAAAGATTAAAGCAGTCAGTGAGTGGCCCATCCCTACCTCCCTCAAACACTTACAACGGTTCCTTGGTTTCGCCAACTTCTACTGCAAATTTATCTGTAACTACAGTCAAGTAGCATCACCTCTCACTGCACTCACTTCCCCTCGCACACCTTTTACTTGGATGCCCACTGCGGATAAGGCCTTTTCTCGGCTAAAACACCTATTCACCTCTGTTCCTATTCTTATTCAATCCGACACTAGCCGTCAGTTCATCGTGGATTTCGATGTCTCTGACAGCGGGATCAGGGCTGTTCTTTCCCAAGTTGAGACCGATAAACAACACCCCTGTGCTTTCTTCTCACGTCGTCTGTCCCCCGCTGAGGCTAATTACGACATCGGTAACAGGGAACGGTTAGCCATCAAAGAGGCTTTAGAGGAATGGAGACACTGGCTGGAAGGGTCTGAACTACCATTTATTGTATGGACAGATCACAAGAACTTAGCATACCTTCAAGCAGCCAAAAGACTCAATTCCAGGCAAGCCAGGTGGGCCCTGTTATTTGGTCGGTTCAATTTCTCCATTACCTACAGACCAAAAATATCAAACCAGATGCTCTCTCAAGACAGTTTATCACTGACACGGATCCTTCAGACCCAGAATACATCATCCCGTCCTCGCTCATTGTTTGCAACCTCACCTGGAACATTGAGCGCAAAATCAGGGAGGCTCAGCAGCAGCACCCTGACCCAGGTGGGGGGCCTCCCGGATTACTGTTTGTTCCTCCACCCATGGTGTCTCAAGTATTGCAATTCTGTCACTCTACCAAAGTCCAGTGGCATCCTGGAATACAACGGACAATGGACACTGTTAAGAGACATTTTTGGTGGCCATCAATGGCTGCGGACTGCAGAGCTTTTGTGTTGTCTTGTTCTGTTTGTGCCAGGGGCAAATCCTCACATCAACCCACCTCTGGTCTCCTGCGTCCTCTCCCGGTCCCAGTCACCCCTAGTCACACATCTGCCTGGATTTCATAACTGGTCTACCTCCGTCCAAGGGAAATACGGTCATCCTCACAGTGGTCGACCGCTTCTCCAAGGCCGCCCACTTCATCCCCCTCTCCAAGCTACCATCGGCCCAGGAAGCTGCAGACCTCCTGGTCCACCATGTCTTCCGGCTGCATGGCATTCCTCTGGACATTGTCTCGGACCGTGGACCTCAATTCACCTAGCAAGTATGGAAGGCTTTTTGTAGTGCCCTAGGTGCTATTGTGAGTCTGTCTTCTGGTTTTCACCCACAGTCGAATGGACAGGCGGTGCGGGCTAACCAAGAGTTGGAGTCCACTCTGCGCTGCATCACGGCTGACCATCCCACGGCCTGGAGCACCCACCTGCCTTGGATTGAGTATGCCCATAACTCCCAGGTGAGCACGGCTACTGGCTTGACTCCATTTGAGTGCTCCCTGGGATACCAGCCTCCTCTGTTTCTGGCAGAAGATGCTGATTTGGCGGTGCCATCTGTCCAGGTCCACCTGGCCCGTTGTCGCAGTGTATGGGAGTCCACCAGCTTGGCCCCACTCTCTGCCCGGAACCGAGCTCGTCGCCATACAGACCGGCATCGGACCCCAGCCCCCCTCTATTGCCCCGGGGAGGAGGTGTGGCTTTCATCGGTGGACATCCCGTTGAAGGCGGAGAGTCGCAAGTTGGCTCCACGTTTCCTTGGACCGTTTTTGGTTGACATCATCAATCCCGTGGTGGTTTGTCTCCAGTTCCATCCATCCTGTGTTCCACGTCTCTCGTCTTCGCCCGGTCCACACCAGTACGCTGTGCCCTCCGGCCACTCCCCCTCCTACCGCCCAGCTTGTGGATGGCCCTCAATATATATATTGAGGGCCATCCA
>OMMV01229778.1:0-11331 GCA_900302635.1 Chatrabus melanurus | reverse complement strand
GAGCAACTATTGGAATATTTACTGATTTGTGTCGGGGATCTGCCACAGAGGCGCAACTCTGTGGCATAGAGCCCAACTAGGCATGCGATCACAAACTTTTTCTTCTTCTGCTGTGGATTCATGATCTGGAGCGATCTGTTCAGCAGCTGACGGTAGAATGACTGTGGGGTGTGTGCGGAGCCATATAGTGCGGAGCCACATTCGCTCGATTCGCAACATTCGTGACAGATTCCTGACAGAACGTGACGTGCACGCAATGGCGCGCAAGAGCGCGGGACAGTAATTGTGTCCGTGCGTAATGATTCGTGATGATCCACCAGTGATTCGTGCCATTAATCGTAACGCGCGGTAACAGGTCGTGACGGCGCGTGACGCCTCTGCGCCGAATCATCAAATTCGTGATCCTCCGTCACGAATTTAGATTCGTGACATTCTTGACTTGTCGTGGTTATGTGTAAACCCAGCATAAAGGGTATGGCAGTCTGACATTTGACCCCAGTGACCTTGACCTTCACTCAAATGATTGACCTCTGGCTAACCTTGCCAGAACAATTCTGTAATCCACACAAGTGTGTCCCACATTTGGTCCAGATAGAGTTGAAAATCAAATTCCTTGACCTTGACCTCACTGTAAAAAAATCATAAGTTGAGTCAACTTAAAAATGTAACGCCAGCAGCTGCGAAAGTTTTTTAAATTTTCTCAACTTCAGGCCTGATAGCTGTGCTGACTTGTTTTCCCAAGTTAGCCTTTGAGTTCACACAGAAGAGTAGTTTAAGTTGACTCAACTTTGCATTACAACTAGCAACTCAGATTTGGTTCAGTTTGAAATTATCTTTTGAATGAACTAATATCCTAACTCAAAAAAGCAAGTTGACTTAACTGCATGGTTCCTGAAGTTGAAACAAAATAAAAATGTAAGTCTTTTGCATTAACTTTGTAAGTTCTTTCATCATCTCCCCATTGTCACAGCATATCTGATATGGATCTACATGTTGATTTGGCACAGGTTTTGCAGCAGATGCCCTTCCTAACACAACATGGAGAATGGGCAGGGGGTGGCCTTGAAGCTGGAACTTTCTGCATTGAGAACAATTGCTTTAACCGCTTGGCCACCACACTGAACTGTTAACTTTATGTTGTAAGTTTACAAGACTACATCATTTTACAACCTATTTTTAGCATTTAAGAATGACAGACACAAATAGCTTAACTCAATCCAAGTGTTTATTGACTTTCTCAGGAGTCACTCACAACAATAAAGAAGTTATTCTCTGGCATATAGCTCGGTTTCTATTGTCTTGAAATTGCAGCATGTAAACAAAGTATATAAATTAAAGCAAACAGTGCAGTGTGGTGGCTTTCAAAGCAGAAGGTTTCCAGTTCAAGTCCAGCCTTGCACATTCTCTGTGGAATTGGGAGACAATGAAAAAGAACTTGTTAACGCAACCTGCTGTGGAAGCTTCAAGCTTCTTTTTTTTTCAACTTCAGGAAGCATGCAGTTAAGTCAACTTGCTTTTTTGATTTAGGTGATTAGTTCATTCAAAAGATAAGGCCTGAAGTTGAGACAACTTAAAAACCGTTCGCAGCTGGTTGCGTTACATTTTTAAGTTGACTCAACTTGTGATTTTTTACAGTGCTTTGCCAAAATGAATTCTTTAAGGGCAATTTTGGGGTCAACCTTCACTGACATACCAAGTTTGGTAGAAATCAGCAAAAGGACCTGGGAGGAGTAGGTCAACAAACAGACAGACAGACATGACCTTGACCCTAATGATTGGCCTTTGGCAAATTTGACCTTGCTGGGCAATTTGGGAGCCCGCCTCCATATGTGTGCTAAGTTTGGCACCAATTGGAGTGAAAAATCATAATTTTGACCACACCGACAACCTTTGCCAACACAAACCCTTTAAGGGAAATTAAATTCCCTTAAATTCCCATGCGTCCAAAAGTATTTGGACAGTTGTCTGCTGAGATGATTTATGAATGCTATCGCATCCACCAACTGACGTTGTGTCTGTTTGTATACAAGAGAACTCAAAAATTAGGAGATGGAGTCGGATAAAAGTTTGTGGAGAGAAGGTCGCTGAATCAAAAAAAAAAAGTTGATTTTAATCTTGGTGGTGATGCAGGTAAACCTAAAAACATTCGTTTCTCTGTTTCTATTTCATTAGGAGAGCGCTTTTCCTTTGATCTCTGTAGGGTAAATTCTAAACAAACTATCTCACGTTGCCCCACTAAAACTAGAAGTAAAAGCCAAATTAACTCACACTTGTTTTCACTTAACTTAGGATTTACTTCTATGTTTTAATGCACAGAAACTGCACGTGTCAGAATTTACAGTTTGCACTAACACTCTTGCCATATGATGTCACAAATATCTATAATGTCATCACACATGATGAAATGAGGCTTTTCTGGTCCAGTAAACATCCACGTACACCATGAAAACATGCACACATATGTCCATTTCCTCCAGGAAAGGCAACGTTTCACCAGTCAGCAAACATCTGTAAAAGTCCACAAAGATACCACAATACAGTCATCTGCAGTACACAAAAAAAGTTATGTAAATGTCAGCATACAGAGGATACATGGATTTGAATGGAGATTTGCTCTTCCACAGCTCTTGCTTTGTTGTTTTTTCCACATACATCCAGGAAATGTGATATTACAGTGGAATTTAGCAAGTCCACATATGTACGTTTTTGCTACGTCTGAAGTGGGACATGACACAGTCTCAGTCCTTTCCACTGTGTTGTGATTTGGCATTTGCAGTAAATCTGCATGAAAGTACTCATGTAACTTCATAGAACCCCAACAACTGGAAAAGGCCAGTGAGACGCCCACGTATCATCTGGCGGCTGCAGGTACACGGCTTTTTTAGGAGTTGTTGATGGACCTGTTGTCTGTCTGGGTGGTTGCCAATCAGGACCCAGGGCGATGTAATGTGATGGATGTGGCGCCATAATAGTGTTCTCATTATTTTATTTACAAATAAGAAACTAAAAGGTCTACAGTTGATTTGAAATGTTGTATTTGGAATCTGTTGCTGTTAACAGTTAGTATGAAGCCCAAGGAAGTGTCACTGCTGGTGACACATGACATCATTAGGCGGAAAACACAAAACAAATCCATCAAAGACATCACAAACACCTGGACTCGTCCATCTGTCATCCATCCAACCGTCCATCCAAGATCCTTCCAGGACTGGAACATGTGAGGTCTACATGGGATGGCTTCAAATTAAAACTGGAAATCAGCACGTGGAGTTGTTTACTTTCACTTCTGATATACTGTTGCAGACAAAAGCTGTCCGTGTCTAAATATTTTGGGCCCTAACCTCACAGAATGAAGTAGCTATAATTTTTTCTCTAGTTTCAGATTTTGTTTTTATGTCTTCTCAAAAAAAAAAAAAAAAATGCCTCTGGCTGCTATATTTGCATAACTCTCATTCTCCACTAGAGGGAGCTAATTTATCAATAATCGCATGTGTTGTTTCGCTTGTAAAATGAAAGTTTTTGTTCCTGATGTCAAAATGTGTAGAAAGCAGAACTACAAACTGCAGAAGCAGTGTTTCCTCAGAGGAGATGTCATGAGATTTGTTTTAAACCTCTGAAAGGCACACATGGTTTCATCTGCATGAAAATGAATCAGTACGACATTATCAGTGTGTATTTCATTTTACATTTAAGTTTATACCCAAAGGAGGCGTGGTCAGGATTTACTGAGGGAGGTTTTAGTCACGTGTATGTGTAAAATAATGCTTAGAAATACTATCATATCGTCAGTATCACTTTAATTTATTCGAGCCTGTAGATTAGTTTTCCTACACTCGACCAGCTATTTCATTTATTTATTAATTCAGTGTGAAATAACTGCTCTGGGGATTTCTCAAACAATTAATAAGTCAATGACAAATATCAATAAAAGTTTTCCAAGAATTAATACAATACCTTTTTAATACAATAGCAATCACATATGACACTAATGATTTGAACACCATTTAAAATCAATGCACGAGTCAAACAATCAAGCATAATTCAATTCACTCAGTTATATGACATAAAGGCAAAAACCTTTACATAAAGATTTATGAAAATTTATGACAGTGTAATTATGAGAGCAATTGAAATGAACATAATAATGCAATTAAAAGCACAATTAAAAATAAATTATTAAAATGTCAAGATAAAATATTAAAAACTACATAATGAAAATGTGAATAATTAAGATGATGACTGTTAAAATAGGTAAAAATATTTTGGAAAAGGTAGATGAAAATGAAAATTTAGCTAATAATATAAATGTAAAGATTGAGCTTAAAAATGAGCCAAAAATAGAAATAATATGACAAACAGAAAACCAGAATAATATAGTGACACAGTATAAAATGCAGGAAAATGTAAAATACATCTTGTAAATTAAAGGAAATTTTTTAAAAAATTCAAATTATTTCAGAGAAAACTCAACATATGTGAATAAATTTATTCAACAGTTTAATTATATTAAAAATCTTAGAAAGTATAATGAATGACACAAAATTGCTATTAATCCATATTGTATAGTATTTAGGATTTTGTATTTGTGTGTCTTTTGTTTGTCACTGTAGACCTCTGTGTATCTTGAGAGGCAAATAATGCCACCTACTGATTTTTAGACTTTTTAAAAAAGATGATGACACATCTCAGAGATGTGAAAATATTCTCACCGACACAAGAACAGAAGCTCTGTTGAGAAAATGTCTAACTGTGCAATGGTTTAAAAGGTCTTCTTACATAGCTCGCACAAGGTTTATTGATAAATCATAGCATGCCATATTATTTTTTTAATAAAATATAGCCTGGCCACTTCACAGTGTCCTGTGGACGCAGTATATTATATATGTCATGATTTTTCTAAAATTCTCAGATAGTATTTTATTCATAATCTGACTGAGGCAACACCTCTGAACACCACACTGGTAGATGCTTATTGCATTTTTTAAGAGGAGCATGTAATATTATGTTACAATTATTTGTGTCCAACTTTCCCAGCTTTCCTGAACTCATCATTCACTCCACTCCACATCACTTAGGATTTTCTTAAAAAAAAAAAAAGACTTGAAAGTTCAGCTACAGTTTGCCAGAAGGCACATGGGAGATACAAGCCTAGATTTGATCTATTGTTGTATGAAAATCCCTCTCTGCTCCACTCCACTGTGAAGACAAAAGTTGCACTGTGCGCAGTTTCTCCAATCACAGCCAGAGAAGCCTATAACTTCATCAGAGTTGTCATGGGCGTCTTGTTGGCTTCCCTCACTAGTCTCTTTCTTGCACGGTCACTCAATTTTTGAGAACTGCCTACTTGACACAGGTTTACCATACTGTTTGTATTTCTTAATAATTGATGTAAATGAAGTCCAAAACATATTCAGTAACTTGGAAATGTTCATTTATCCATCCCCCGACTTGTCTAATGAAAACTAGCTGTAAAACTGATGATTTACTTGTGTTATATTAAAGGGTGCCATTACGTATGCAACCCATCATTTTGGCTTAGATATTTTTATTTAATTTATATCAAGTGGTAGAGATTTGTTCTCAGTTTGAGTTAAATGAGAATAATTTTAGAAATTTTAATATAGAGAAGCCTGATTTATTTTTTGTGTTCTTAATGGCCTAAAGAAATTAAAATATGTAAAAGACCAAGGGGGTGAATACTTTTTGTCAGCACTGTATATTTTCCAATTAGTTCCACCTGCTTTCAGTGAGCTGACCTGGACATTAACTCTGGACCGAAGATTTCTGAGCACCAAAATGGAAAAAGATTGTGTCCTCGAAGGTTTTTCAAACAAAAGCTGCATATCCTGACACAACCTGATGCACTCATATTTTAAAGGATGCAGCACTGGAGCTGGGATAGAGTGACTTTTTTTTTTCTTTTTTAGTAACCTTCAGAGCACAAAAGTTTAAAGCTACAGGGTGTAGGATTTCGTGTCACCTAGTGAGGTTGCAGATTGCATTATGCTGTCACCAGTCATGATAGTGTTTCCCTTCACATTTACACTTTTTTGACGATGGGGATTGCCTTCTATTGTGAAGATCCCAAATAAATTCAAACCTGTGCACCCAATTCTTGTTTTTTAAAGTCATTAATGATGTATGCTGTACAATCATTCCACCCTGGCAAAAGAACAGTTCAAAGAAATCATTAAAAGCCCAACATTACCATGACATTCATGCCCATGATTTGTGTATATAAACTTCTGATCACAGCTGTATATTCCATTTCTGTTAATAAACACACTAAATCCTACTCACTGTAGCTTTAAGGTGCATCCTTGCACATACTGTGCCATCCAAATTAAGGCTTCAGCAACTTACATTGTTCATTAATATGTCAATCATATCATCAAAATGTCAACATACATACTGTAATGAGAAATGTTTCCATCTTCTTGGAGCATCACCAAACATCTTCTATCCAACAAATAACTATCATCATCATCATCATCATCATTTTACAGAGATTTGAAACTGGGAAAAGCAACAAATGTTTACTTTTGAGATGCTGGAACCAGAATAATGTTGGTCAGAAATGAGTTGACTGTTGTTTGATTGCAAAGAAATTATTCATTAATGTTATATTGATGAACAAAAACTTAATTTACTCATCATTTTAGCTTGAATCAATTGTGTTCAAACTTGAGTCTGGCTGGTTGTCTCCTCTGTTGACGCCCTACATTCCCTTGCTAACACTTTGCCAGATGTTGACAGAGTCAGTGTCTGCATGTGGCCAGGCAGACGATCAGAGCCAGCAGGAAGGTGAGCGGCACCAGGAGGAGTGCCACATACAGGAGCCACGGCTCTGAGGGCACCAATCCATCTGACTCTGAGAAACACAATAAACACAATAAACTGTAATTCTAAATCGATAAATCACACTTTACTGCCTTTTGGGATTCATGTGTAATCATCCTTTCTGCAAAAACACATTGGAATTTTACCCACAAAAGACAACAAGGCAGAAGCAGCCATGGGGAGAAAAATAGTGACCACCACATGGGCAAATACCGGGTGAAATATACAACAGAACAGGAAGTAAAACTGCAATTAAAGAATGGATCCAACGTGTTGCTGGGAATTATTCCAAATCTTTTCACCAGCATTACTGTCATGCTTGATTTCGAGATATTGTGTGATCTTGGAATTCCAAAATCACGCACACGATCCTAAGCTCACAAAGCGATACCTGGCGAATGTAAGTCACCAGTCAACAGGACAACTCATCACAGGTTAAAATCGAGTAGTCGTAGTTTTTTGGAATAAGCGATGAATGGAGAGTAATATTACAAATTTGACGGAATTTTAAACTGAAATATAAGTATGCCTACACCAATATTTTTTGAGCCTGAAGTAACAGATATCCATGTGCGATTCGGTTTTTCGGTTTGAAGAACCTAAATGAATACTAAAGCAAAAGGCGCAATCTCACTATAAGGTTTATCTCAGCATTTGGTGAATGCAGGGAAAGGTCAAGAAAAGTGGACCCGGTCGACATTCATCGGCGGAGGACGGCAGAGCCCAGCGGCAGCTAGCGGAGGCTAGCGGGCACCAACGTTTGCAAATACGTTCGTCTACGTTGGCCCAAACGTCTAGAGGAGATTGCAATAATATATACCATTAGCTTAAGCTAATGGTGTCTAAGTTAGTATTCGTACACAAAGCTCAGTACTCTTTGCATTCGCCACATGTCACCACTTGCAATCTCAAGATCAAGCATGTGATTTCGGAATTCCAAGA
The DNA here is from genome assembly GCA_900302635.1 of Chatrabus melanurus. Classification (NCBI taxonomy): domain Eukaryota; kingdom Metazoa; phylum Chordata; class Actinopteri; order Batrachoidiformes; family Batrachoididae; genus Chatrabus; species Chatrabus melanurus. The sequence continues at coordinate 3,549 of OMMV01229778.1, read as the reverse complement.
TCACGCATGTTTAATCTTAAGATCTCGCAGATTCCAAAATCGCGTATGACATTGCAAATTAATGATGGCAAAATTGAAACACTGTTTGGAACGTTTTGAAATGTTTGCAACACCCATGATTCGGAGTAGTCTTCCGAAGTCCAAATCAAAATGAAGACACCACGCGCTGTGTTAAATGACTCTAACACTATACTATGGCACCAAATGTTTCAAAAAGTTCCGGTTGTTTTGCGCCCTCTGGTGTTGGGACATGATAAAACACAAGTGAATGAACTAGGATTGCAGTGTTTTGATTCATAAACAATACTTATGTAAGAGTAAAAAAAAAAAAAAAAAAGTAAAAGTTGCATTATTTATGGAAAGGCTACAGTCAGCACCAGCATGTAAGTTGCTTGTTTAACTGTAAGAGGTGAATAAATATGGACATTGCATAATATGACCCATTTAAGAAAGAAGACGGATAGTGAGAATCAGAGTTCTACCTGCAGAAAATCTAACTATAACAAAGAAAGTTATCAGGGCAGAAATCCACTAAGTTTCACATCATTCTCAGAGCTTCTTTAGTGATAACTTACCAGTCAGATTGTAATAGAAGATGCTTTTGGTTATCAGAGTTTCATTCAGATGCAGCTGACACTCGTATTCCCCTTGGCTCCTCAGAGGAGTGCTCTCAGAGAGTGTCACGTAGGGCTCGTGGGAGACGGCGTCTCTTGAGGTAGAACCAACAGTCTGGAGCTTAAATCCATCATGGAAAATGGACAGGACAAACCTGGAATCAGGAGTCACATTGACCGCACACTGGAGCAGGCCGTCGCTGTGACCGGTGGTGTTGAAGAACATGACGTCTGACAGGAGACACACGCAGACATTCATTCCCTGAAATTTTGCTCTGCAGATATCTCCAACAGATATCTCATTCTGTGAACATTTTTCTTAATCTTCATGTTTCTCATTTACGTGAACACTCAGAACTGTTTTTGTTAATGGTTTCATATTCAGAGTTGTTTCACATTCATTTCACTCTGTCACAAACCGCATGTACACTTTGTCACCGAAGCACTTTTTTCACAATACTCAGCTGAAGGGACCAGGTTTCTTTTCCCTTTCATACTAAAGGACCAGTCACACTATAACGTTTGGGCCCATGAAAAGACACACGTCACACACCGGGCTGTACAACCGTGGACGTTGTGGTGGTCTTGTACAGCCTTAGTTTTGGTGTTTGCAAGATACAAGTTCCTACAGTACAGACTGCAATGGAAGTCTACATCAGGAACTGAAGCGATACCATGGTGATGAATAAAAACAACAAAAATCATCCACTACTCACATCTCTGAGGCCACTGAGGCTACAGAGCAGATTTTGGGCTTGAATTACTCAAAGACCTCAAGATTCTATTTGGTCCAGTTAAACATTATTCCTGAAAATGACCTGAAATTTCAGTTTTTACTATTGACCCTCACTGTATTTCAGTAGCAAGTCAAGTCTGCAAGCATGTTTTGATGGCATGCGTCACCACTCCCACCACACCACGGAACGTCCTTGGGTCCCAGACAGCAACCACCCAGGCAGACAAGTGGTACAACCCCACCTTTCAAAAGTAACTATCTATTTGCTGCAACCAGGTGAAGCGTAGGCGTCCCCTTGACCCAGAGTAGTACCATCTCAGCTCACCCACCAACTTCAGCAGCCCTGCACCACCCTTGGGGGCCCTGATGTGTTGCAAGGGTGTAGGCACACAGGACACCCCCCACTAAGTCTATAAGGTACATAATTACTGGGAAACAAATCTAGGTAAGCTAGAGAGAGATGCCACCCCAGACAAGCTCATAATTGGCCTGTTAGTCTTACATGCCCCCCAAAGGGGCATGTTGGAAATAACTTGACATTAAAATAAAGACTTTTCAAGTAATCCCAAAATCTGCCTTGGGGGCAACTTTTGACACAGTGACAAATACCTTGGAGGAAAAAATTGCCTGATTTTCTTCACTGTTATTATAGTAATCCTAGTCATTGAATTTAAGTACAGTATAAGCTTGAATTTATGCTGAACCAAAACTACTATATCATAGAGTTAAGATTAAAGAATCAAACTCTATCATAAATCTATTAGGCCTTAGACCTGAACCTAAATCAAGCTCTTCTGCTTTTGTAAAACACCTTGCCAAGCTAAAAAAAAATTTTTAATCTTGAAAAGGACAAATTGTCATCGTGTTGTTGGATTTTGCTTAACTTTTGCTGAAACTACACCTTAATTCTTGTATTTACCGTAAACCTTCAGGATGGTGCCGTGTCCTTTCTTCCTCTCACTTTTGTGCCCCTCTATGGTGATGGATAGTTTGCACCGGTACGTCCCACTGTCTGTCCATTGGACATTCTTCAATCGTATGGACTTGTTTGAAGAGTTGTTGTTATTTTCCACCAGGTCGACATGTCCTGTGTATTTGTCTGAGGGGGGCCACACTTTTGTAAAACTCTTCCCTTCATTTCTTGAATATTCCCAGTACAGAAACGGTACATGAATCAGTTTTGCTTCAGGGGACAAAGTGAGCTGGCACTGCATGATCACATTGTGAGCCAGAGGAGTTACAAGCACAGGAGGCTGGACAACTTCAACGAGACACAGAGTACCTGAGAAATGAAACAACAATAAGAAAAAAACAAAAACAGGATGTGCAGCGATTATGACAGTTTCCTGGAAGCTTCTCCTCAACAGTATTGTGGTATTATTTTTTGTGGTTTAGTAAAGTTAGCAACAATTGCACAGTAATCCAGATGAGCCATTTACATCATCTTATTCTAAATAATTAGTAAAATAATTTAATAAGTGCACACATGTATTTGGGTTACAAAGTCTTGCATCTAAGAAATAGGTGTAGTCCAGTTAACAATGTGTAATGAACAAATAAAGTGCAAATTACAGTCCATCACACGGTAGAAACATTCACCCATTCCTGCTACGCAGCGCACATTAAAGCTACCGTCTGCACGTATTGTGGGACGGATCATATTACATCCAACATGAAGCTTTTTTTAACATTATGGCATGAAATTATGAGGTATCAAATTTATATTAAACAAGAGCACTCAGAGAGCGCAGACCTCCGCCAAGGTTTTAACATTTGTCACCTGCGAACTCAATTAGTGAACAATAAGAATAACTTTGATTGGCATATATGATTTATACAACTGTGAAAACAAACCAAGAGACATTACAATCATCTTGCTATGATAAATGTGCTTTTCCTCCTTTAATTTCTGATTGATTGATTGATTTATATTCTCCATTATAGTGATACAAAAACCACAAATGCTGACATCAGCAGGGATTACACAACTATTAGAAATATACTACAAGCCCTGACATCAAGTCAAGTGCTGAGCTATTGGAGATACCTCAAATCCGTTGACAGCTTATTGAATCAGCATTCTCCCAGCTACATTTTGGTCGTGTTTGGAAATTTCTGTCTCTATTAGATACCTTACAACAATGTCTTACATACCGGCACCTGAAATTTTTAAATTTTGATCAACTGGATCCAGAAGCT
>OMMV01229770.1:0-20967 GCA_900302635.1 Chatrabus melanurus | reverse complement strand
CAGAGAAGACCTCCCCGGTGTCGGGTGTGGTAGAATCTAAGTTGATTTTGAAATGTGCTCTTATTTTGAAAGGCACTCAGGCAGCTTAAAGTTCAGGCAAGGTGAGTCACACCACTTTTGTGAGAGCTGTATAATAAAGGCTCAGAGGTTAATAAGAGTAAACTCAGCCAGACATCCACTGAAAATGTTCCCACAACGTACCAGCCGTCAAACTGCACTATCGGGCCATTATTCCTTTTTTATCTAATGTCTGCTTCGGTACCTCTGAGGCTCTGTGCGCTGTTGTTTGTAACAAAGGCAGCGCTCTGTGATAACGCCATTGGCTACAGCGCTGGTCACATCATCAGTGACGTCACTGTACAAAAAGGTCCCGGATATGGATCCAAGTTTAAAAAACTTTGGAGTGGCAATTTAAATTGGATCCAATTCATAAATAAATTGAAATAATCGGCTGTGTATAAATGTATAGGATGGTAGATTCTGAAAACATAGTAATCCTTCATATTGGCTAACAGTCACAAACATATTTGTTTTATCTAAACTAATTCGTGCAGAAAATACACTAAACAGGTTTTAAAAATTAAAGAGTAAGAGTTCTTAACATGTACTGTGCATGCAGCCATGTTGAAGGTGATGTCATACCATGTACTTGGGCTTGACAGATCCTATCCAAACGTCCGATATTGAATTCCAACTGGAATTCACGTTTTAGTTTTCCAACATAATAATGAAATACAGCAATATTTCCTTGAGTAATTCCTTATGATTGGCACAAAGGTACATGACAACCATGTGACTGGCTGGTTCCCTGAAGGGAGATGAAACTGACCACAGGGGCTCCCTGATATGCTGTCAAAACAGCATGAGGGAGATGTGACGCGTCTATCTGTCTAGCATGTGTGTCACATATGTATTTCAGGTTGACGAGCAGGAATGCAGTTGATGTTGACAACTGATGGAAGGAAAACCACGCCCAAAATAGCAGCACCTTACAAATGATGTAGTTTCCCCTTAAATAGAGTTTCTAGAATTCTGCCCTGCCACAGTGTTCCAATAGCAGATTGATGCAGTTTGCAGAAAGTTCCAAGACAGTCCCGGGTACTGCAAATACAGTCCCATCACATAACGAGTAACGTACTGCGCTGCCTGTAGATGTTCATTTTATTACTGTATTTTGCAGACAAAGAGTCACTTTTTTTTTAAACTTGTTTGGCTAATCCTGCAACTTATATTTTGAAGCGACTTATATGTCAAAAATATACTGCATTATCATCTACGGCCACAAGATAGCATTGTCTACACGCATGATAACTGAACGCTGCCCCTGTACACTGATGTCAATGAGGAGGAGGGGATGGGTCTTAGAGAAGGAGTCCCTACTCGGCACTCGACTAGTTTGCACTCTGTGGAGAGCCGCAATGGAGGAGGACAGCTAGGCTAAAGTAAGGCTAACTTTATAATTGGTCATTTAAGAAAGTTTATTTGCATTTAGCGAGGTAAACGTGCAGACGTTTAGCTCTGCATTGAAGCGGTCCGTGCATCTGGGCACTGCTAATGACGTTTTCTTCTGTTCAGTAGCGACAAGAAGCAGTTTGAGTTCTTTTTGCCTTGCACAACAACAATTAGCCTTTTAGCTTCTGCTTGCTTATGCGGTGTTTGCATTATAAATAAATAATGCTGCGATTAAATAAATTTTTGTCCCAGTATACCCAGGTAATTGCCAAGGAGATGAATGATTTTGCTGGCGGGCCTTCTTGTTTCATGAAGCGGTAGCCATGTGTTTCAAAAATGCGACTTGTAGGCTGAAGCGTCCAGATAATACGGTATGTTTCAACACCAGAGGGGGCAAATCAAGTGGAGCGCTTCAAAACGTTTGTTTTGCAACAGTTGGTGTCATAATGAGGCCCCATTTAGCACAGCACGTGGTGCTTCCCTTACGAACACTGGAACACAGGTTTTGTAAAGGTTTGGCAATGTTCCACAACAGTGTTTCGAATTTGCCATCATTAATTTACAGTCCTGGCTAAAAGTTTTGATATCATCCCCAGCCACACGTACTATCAGTTTTTTAAAATTCTAGTTTTACTTTCCCATTCTGTTGTGTATTTCATCCTATATTTGTCCATGTAGTTGGCATCATATTTCTCCCTGTGGTTGCTAGCTTGTTCGCTGTTGCTGACATGAAGGTGAGCGCCGGTGGGATGAGCACACCAACAAGCGCACAATGCCTACTGTTCAGCAGGCGGCAGGCAAACTAAATGTAAGTTCAACCAAAGCTGTTCATAATTTTCCATAATTCATCTACTCCCTGATCTGTTACAGGGAATTTTTAATTTATTATCTGGGTAGTGGCCGTGCTAGCTAGCTAGCAAGCCTAACCCAATGCCTCTCCATGCTAGCTTAGGTGATTAGCCTGAAGCTGGCTCAGAAATGCATCACATAAAATACAAATTGCATTTCAGACCAGAACAGCTTCAACAAAACAGGTACTGCGAAGTTACATATCACACGTCACACAAACATCTTATGTATACAAACACACACACACACACACACACACAAAAAAGGCTCATACTGATGATTCCATGCGTGCACGTACATTGTGCACAACATGCAGCTTATGTTGCAGTTAGCACTGTGTGCTCAGGTGAGAGCGCTAATTTCTCACTCACTCGCATGCACACAAAAGAAGGCGCAGTGATTCTCTGAGGTGTTGACACATGACGCTATTTCAGCTGTCTTTCTGCTACCGACTGCTGCCATCTCCTTCCTACTGATAATGACATCGAGCTTCGTGTCATAAGTACGACTGCCGTGTAACACGCGCTCTCTGGGAGCTGCGGCATTCTTCAGAACGTTTTTTTGGAGGGAAGTGGGACACAAATGGGGCCATCTGTTAAATCCTCACATATAAATGATCTTTTTCTACATCTCAAAACAATTAAAAAGAGCCGGGGCGTGCATAGCCAGCAGGATTCTAATAGCGCACCACGGGTGTTCAGCTCATGACATATGCCCATAGCACATGCCGACCTAACGCCATGCGACTCGTTTTCAGGCAAACACATTGCAGTGTAAGGTACAGTGGGCGAGAGAGGCCACGACACTTCCAAATTAAGACAACACAGCAAACACAGAAAATGCAAGTCCAACTAGAAGCACTCGGAGAGCGCAAACCTCCGCCACGCTGTAAGGTCCCACACACATATCACTATGTGTCCTGCTATAGAATTCCACAAAGCAAAGTAGTCCTGAGGAGATCCAGATGAAATGTAGGTGAATGTTTGCCCATGGGATCCTCTCCAGGCACAGTGAACTTGAACTGTATCTGATGGGATTTCAGAATTATAAAACTTTTAAAGATGTTAAATGGGGTTTTCAATGTTAAAATTGAAAGTGGTGTCAAATCCGGATTCTGGATCAGATCCGGATGAAACGTGGTATGGAGATACAGGGTTCCACTCTACATGTCTCCACCAAACTTCATATTAATCGCTCAAGAATTGATGGAGATTTGAATTTTTTAAATCTCGCCAATGATGAGACATAGGGATTTTCAGGATTTTAAAAAATTCCTGGATCCAGAATATGATCTGGATCACTCCCAAAAAGTAATCATTTGTTCCATCAATGCAGGGCTATCAGCAAAAAAAATTCATGAAAATCCGTCCAGAACGTTTTCCGTTTGTTGCTAACAAACAAACAAACCAACCAACGCAACCAAAAACATAACCTGGCGGAGGTAAAAAAAACAACAAAAAAAACACTTGCATCAATTCAAAAACAGGTAGATTCATCAAAAAATGTCTTGCAAACACATAGAACACAAACAAATATAACCTACAGCACATGCAACAGTTTAATTTGCCCAGGTGTCTGCTGCAAATCCACACAATGCAAAAAGACAGACGCACTGCAAATAGCCACAACACAACAGAAGTACCAACAACACACAAAGAGGTTTCTGCCCAGAGGATTTTACTGACTTCTACTGTTCAATGCATTGTAAGTAAAATAATAAAACATGAAAATATAGCTGGCTTAAGAGTAAAATCCATCAATAAAGTAAATAAATAAACTTAGTCAGCTGTGCCGACCAGGTAGAGATCAGTAAAAGTCTTCTGGACAGAAACCTCTTTTCTTGTTGTTAGTGCTTCTGTCGTGTTTTTCTTGCAGTGCATCTGTTTTTGGGTGCATTGTGTGAATTTGCAACAGACACGTTAAATTGTTGCTGTAGATTATATTTGCTCGTGTTCCCTGTGTTTGCAAGCGTTTTCTCAATTTGCAAGATGTTTTCTGATGCAACTACCTGCTGTTGAATTGATGCAGGTGTTTTTTTGTATTTGTAACTGTTTTCTGCATTTTTTAGCATTGTCTTAATTTGGAAGTGTTGAGGCCTCTCTCAGCCACCGTAGTAAGTCATTATAGATGACGTTTTAATTAAATTTTGTATGTCCCCCTTTTCTTCTTCTTGTGGCCAACACCATTTGCATAGCGTTCAAAATACAGGAATGCAGTCTTACTTTACTTTTTTTCTTTTTTTTTTTACAAAAACATCATATTACCCATATAGCAGCATAGATTAAATGGTATGTAAGCACTGCTTGGACATTTAACTATAACTCTCACCATGTACACCTGGATCATATGGCGTGTGTACTCTTCATACATTTTCCAAAGCCAGCCTCTACCAGACAAAAGTATGAACAATGGGTGAATATTATTGAAGTGTAATCACCACGGTCGCTGGATAGGTTAGAACACAATACTGACATGACTAAAAGTAGAGAAGACAAATCGGCCCGCCTGCCGTTTGATAAGATCTGCTGTTTTGCCAGGTTTTTTTTAATGCTCCTTTGTGTGTAGAGTTTGGGTTTTCTCCCCTTTCTGGCAACTCTAAACTTTTGAACAATGGCCGTCTCAGTGCCACACATTCTATAATTGCCCTCAAATTAAAACGGAGAGTCTGCACAATGTGATCATCCTCATTAGTATTTGTTCTGAACTCTAATATACTGTGACAGAAAGTTAAAACCCCAAATTTGTCAGTGTCCAAAAATCTACACCTTAATCTACAGGTGCAGATTATTAAAGTATATATTATGTCACAATGCTCTTTAGTTTCAGGAATTTACTTTTCTCATCCTTTCAGATTTTCTCTTTTTCAACAAACTGATGTGTTGCATATTTCAAAATGGCCAAGCAAATCTTACTTTTAATTTGGTAATTGTGTTTGCTGTTTAATTAGCTTTAATCAACTCTAAGGACAGTCCAGTGAAAGAGAAATTAGACAATGGGTTTATGTTCTGATGGAAAGCATGATCCACCAGCTTTTACGGCAATAAAAAGACATGTTGAAATGTTTGACATGGTCCAAGTGTTGGATATATAGTTGCATGGCAACAGTACAATTCAGAATGACACAAGCAAGAAACACAACCGGGCCTAAAAGAAGCCCAGCGTGCACAGTTTGGGTCATTGAATGCGTTGGTATTTATCCTGAGCCTAGTGTGGGATTGAGGCTTCCATCCTCGTCTCCTCCTGGGAGTTTTTCCACTCTGACATGTGCAATGGAGAAACTTAAGCCTCAGCAGATCTCCCAAACAGGAATTTTCACTTCTCTTTATAATCCTATAAACCCCGCCACCTTAAAACCACTGTGTGTATGTGTGTGTAGTCAAGTGTGTGACAGGTCTAACTCCTTTCCAAACACAATCAAATGAACAGGAGCAGCCAACAATGAGAAGGAGGCAGCCGGACAACCGGGGCTGCGTGATGGCAGGTCATGCCGTTTTATGACCTCATAGAAGAATCGCTCTCTTGGCTGACTCCTGTAAAATCCGAATGGAGAACAAACAGCCTGATACGTTGCAAAAAATTGACCATTTACACAAAGGGAAAGTTTGATTTATTCATAAAATGGATAAAAACCATTGAAACGTGTTGCATTTCAACTGGGAAAATGATCCACACCCTACTGGAAGACTGTCGATTAAATCAAAACCTTGGCCTGCTCAGTGGGACATTTTGAGCATTTGTGAGATCCCCAGTTAGTTGACGGACACAATGGTGGACTATACACTGTCTACTGTGAGTGCTGTTGGGGCATTAAGGCAGAGTCTCTGATGTGTTTAGGCTCCTACTCTGTCCAGTAGTTACATGTTGGCTAAGGTCATGGAGTCCAGTGACCTGGATGTATTTGTCAGCAAGACAAGGTTCACTAGGGATGTCCCAATTAGATCGAATGTGATCGGAATCGGGCCAATCAAGGCATTTTTTTGATTGATCGTATCGGTTAAATTAAACTCGAGTCACCAAATAAGTGTGTTCCCTCTGCTTTGCTTTATAAGCACGGTGCCAGCGCACCGAACAGAGGGTCATGGCTGCTGCTGCTTCACTTCAGAGCTGTGGTGCACGTTTTAAAAGCACCTTAATACTCTCCTTTGCTTTAATTATGCATCAAGTCTATTTTATTCACACAGATCATCAACCGTGCACGTCAGTCCCACTCTTTCAAAAGCGCAGTGTGATAATAGGCAGTGCTGCCACGGTGCACGTTTTAAAAGCATATTTTACTCTCCTTCCCTTCAAATTGCACCAACTCTTTTTCTGACGGACGGCACATGTGCTATAACCTTCTTACCAGCCAATCATGTAGCGATTTCCACAAAAAAATAAATGAGTTTTTCTTGTCATTGTGGCTGTTTTCCTCCTGTTTACAGAGACAGTACAGGTGTGTAGCTAGAGGGGTGAGGGGTCAAAAGGGCCACCCCATTAGAGTAAAAGTCCAATTTTGAAAAGACATTTTAAAAGACATTTTTACATACAATAATAATAATGAGAATGAATGTATTTTTAACAACTAAAATGTCATTCAATCACTATTACTGTGAATGTCATAGTAATACTATTACAATTCTGCACTAAGTGGAATTGATGACCCATATAAAAAACTCTTTACTTAATTTTTAAATAAATAAATGAATACAAACATTAAGAAGCAACTTGGATTGAAGGTGTTTTTTTCTTAATGCATGGCAGAGCTGTTAACGTGACAAGCATATACAATGGATTGATATTCATGTGCGAAAGTGCCTCTGTGTTGAGGACCCCAGCAGCCAGAGAAGGCAAAGGGGACGACCGCGTTTCACCTGGCCGTGACAGATAGACGGCTACTTTCAAGAGGTGGGGACGGATTGGTTGTCTGCCTGGGTGGTTGCCATCCAGGACCCAAGGCAGGTTCCGTAGTGTAGTGCATGCGGTGACAGACCTGTTTAGGAGGTATCTGGCCTGTTGAACCCTAGCGACAACTTCAGTACAAGAGGAGAATGTAATACTTGCCAAGCTAATATTACCCCAGCTTTTCAGGAAACATCTGAGGGGTAAAAACTGTCTCCAAGAGACCACCACAAAAATGTTATCCACTCTTTCATATTCCAAGCACCATCACCCCTCAAACTTTCATCCTTTTTGAGATATCCTGCACACTGAAAGAGACAGGCTGGGGCGATCACATCACGAGTTTGCCTGATCTGGTAAACACAGTGCTGCAAGTCTTTGACAGAGAACTTGGTGAGCTGGTAAAGATCTTTTCTGCACCGATCAATAGTAGTATTTTCAAAAGGATTAACTAGCTTTTAGGTCAAAAACAACAACTCCCACAGTGCCTCACAAGCACTTGCTGCAGAGAAACGTCAACCTGCTATTACCTGGAGATTACCTGCAATGTCTTATTATTTAGAACAGGGTGGAGAGGCTTTCATGCAAGGGATCTCCTTAAGAAAAAAAAAATCAAACTGTGCCGTCAGTCGGGCTTAAGCCTTAGTATATACACAGACTCGTATTTGTAGTAAAACATGCCTGCATTTGTACCAGGACACACATTGAAACAACTGCAAAGGGACGGTTTTTAGTGCAGACTTTAGTGTCAACACAAGTCAAAGTGAAGTCCTGCTGCATGCTGAGATAATAGCAGTCTCTCGCTGAGGGATCAGTCAATAAAGACTGTCTGAGCGTCAAAGTGTTAAATACTACTTTACGCAAACACGGCAAAGAATTTTACAACACAAATATATGCACATTTAAAGGTGAGAGAAACCGGCAAGTGTCCCACAAAGATGCGAGCAAAGAACATGTAAGGACAGAACATGAAAATATTAGTGTGTGAACGACATTCTCTTTCTCTGTCTCTCTCTCTCTCTCTCTCTCGCTCATTCTCTCTTCGGTAATTGCTGTTTTGTCTTGACTGCTTGTGCTGTTATTTATTTGCACAGGAACTGAGACATTTCCCCCTGGGGCAAGACATGTTTTTCAGCAAGAAGTGTTTCTGGCGAGACACATCAGTGATATTTCCACCCTGCATGAATCAAAAGCCTTAAAAAAAATCAAATCGAATTAATACATATGCAGACGACTCACCGATATCTGCAGCACCAAATTATGGAGCTGCGGTGGGGGGAGGACGGCTGTTTGCTGTGAACCATCCTGCAAAGTCTAAAAGCCTTTACTCTGAACGATCAATATTTATCTATGAGCTCAGCAATGGCTACTTTTCAGTTGGGAGCCTGGTATTTTGAATGCAAACACAAAGCGGCGCCGACAAACATCAGCCACAGCAGCAGCACGAGCTTGGAGTGCTTCATGTGGTTGGAAAGGTCATATCACATTTTCACTCCGCTTGATCCCCGTTAAATTGAAAGACTGGGAAACTGGAGGCTGAGAGACAGAACGGAGAGCAAGGAGAGGTTGGCAGAAGTAGGTCTGTGGTGAATTATAGTGTCCCTGCAAACATGTTGAATAGATGTTGGCACTAAAGTTGTGCTGCTGTCTGCAGGGTTCACAGCTGCAACCTGCGCAGCTCACTGATATCGTTCCAAAATCAGCAACGATTTCCAGAAGTGTTTCAGTATCAAGTTTTGTTGTGCTGTAAAAATGTGTTTGGCGTTGTTGCTGAGTTTGACCAGTCCTCTGCCTTTAAGATCGAGAGACGCCTGGGAAGAGCTTATGGAAACATGAGGTCGCGTGACAGAGGTGTTTGGTGATGCCGATATCTTTTCAGGAGAAAGAAGGTCCAAATCTTTAAGGCTCAGTCACACTATGACGTTTACCCCAGCGTGTGAACACAGTGCAAAGTCGAGAAAATTGGCCAAATGTCAGCAAAAGTCATGTTCGCGGAGTTTGGTAGTGAACCTCAAATGCAGCACGGCATTCCACAACGTGATGCTAGCGGAGGCCAGCAGAGGCGGGCGTTAGCCAGCGCTCCATTAGAACAGGCGGGGCCTTTGCCAACGTGGCAACGTGCGGGAGAGGGGTTCGGCACACCGCTGTCCAGTGATTCTGAGCAGGCAGGGTGAAGTAGCACCCAGCGTAGACGATCGCATGAGTAACTTTGGCTAGCGGAGGCTAACAGATGCTAACAGAGGCTAACTTGGTCGTAGCGGAGATTAGCTTTCTCTAATGGTCTCCAACGTAGCCAGAGGTACGTTGGCAAACTGCGAGGAATTTTAAACATGTTGAAATTTTTGGACGTGGCCGACGTCCATTATCGGAGGACGGCGGAGCCCAGCGGCAGCTAGAGGAGGCGAGCGGACACCGACGTTTGCAAGTAAGTTCATCTACGTTGGCCCAAACGTCTAGGTGTGACTGCACCTTTAGGGTCCTGGTGCTTCCTGTCTTACTGTATGGTTGTGAGACTTTGATGCTAACCAGTGACCTAAGCTGATGACTGGATGTTGTTGGCATTAGGTCTTTGTAGAGGATCCTTGAGTATCGCTGAATGGCTTTGCTTCAAATGAACTGTTACTAAGAGAGACTCATATGACAAGTACTGTGAACATCAGCTATGCCATTTTGGCCATGTGGTGCATTTCTCTGTGCTTGATCAAGCCCACAGGTGCCTCAATGCTGAGGATCCCAACAACTGAAAAAGGCCAATGTGATGCCCATGTATCACCTAACTGCGATAGGTAGATGGCTTCTTTCAAAAGGTAGGGATGGGCCGGTTGTCTGCCTAGGTCAGGGGTGGGCAACAGGGGCCAAGGTGGTGCAGGTTTTCCTTGCAACCAATCACCTCAGCAGGTGGTTTTACTGATGAGCTCCTAACCTCAACTTAAAGTCCTGATCATCTGTGGAATCACCTGCTGAGGTGATCGGTAGCAAGGAAAACCTGGACTGTCTTGGCCCTTCATGGCACATGATTGCCCACCCCTGGCCTAGGTGGTTGCCACTCAGGAACCAGGGTGGTTCCAGAGCACCAGCAGATAGTGCAACTTTTGTCTGTTGCATCATCAGCCACAGCTTCCTAATGGAGTGTCACAGAGATGGATTTTCAAACAAGAAAACAGATCAAACCCTGGTTCAAGTGTCCCACTGTGCCTTCTGGCAAACTGTAGCTGAAATTGCATGTGTTCTTTTCAAGAAAATCCTTCTCTGTGTATAACTAGTGATGCAAGAGACAAATGTTGCACTGTGCACAGTTTCTCCAATCACAGCCTATAACTCCTTTAGAGTTGTCATGGATGTCTTGGTGGCTTCCCTCGCTTGTCTCCTTGCATCTGCCTTCTCCAGACAGATTTACCACACAGTACCATACTGTTTGTGTCGCTTAACAATTGATGTAAATTAAGTTCAAGACATATTCAGTGACTTGAAAATGTTCATGTATCCATCCACTAATGTGTAAAGAAAACTGGTTGTAAAAGTGATGATTTGTATTAAAAAATAATCCATATATTTAATTTGTCCAATTACTTGTGAGCTGTTTATACAAGTGGCTGAAATGGTTAATGCAATATTTTGGTTCAACTCTTTGAATTAAAGCTGAAAGTCTGCATTACAAACTCATTTTGATTGTTCTTTTCAGCTCCACTGTGTGAGTGGAGCTGAAACGCATCGATTGAACGCATGTTCAATCGCTTGAAAATAAATAGTTGAATGTATTTTAGACACATTTTGCATTCATTTCATTCATCCTTTATTTTGGACATCTGTGTTGTTAAAATTTGACTCCAAGCTTGGAATTGTGCAAACACCCTGGCGAAGCTCGGATCTCTAAATGTGCAGTACAGTATGTGGCAATGATGCAAAATGTTTCACCTTCATCACCTTTACTCTGACGCACTGTCGATTAAAAACAATAAGAATGCACTGAGCAACACTCTGAGAAACCTGATTCGTCTTTAAATATACAGAGTATTTAATATTTCAGAGGTTGCACCAGCATTTGCACTGCTGATGAATAACAAACAACACATCAATCACACAAGGTTAAAATTGGGTAATATTCATTAATAGTGAAGCGCTGGAGTTGTTTAGGTTTGGTGTATGATTTATCATAATGCTGCTGCTTTGGTTTGGGGATTGACTAATCAGTTATAAAGTGTTGCCATGGCTTGGTTGATGCTTTAATCTCAGTGGAGCCATTTTTCAGTCGAGTGATTAATTGTGTAGAACACAGAAATTAATACCTCCTGTGAGGAGCGTCACCAAATTTGTAAAGCTTGAGACTATGCTTCATTTAGTAATTAATCCGATCTTGATTAATATGTAACTCTGGCCGTGTTGTTCCCACAGAGAGGGTGGCTTGGAGAAGGGGAGAGGCCGACTGTTCAGCTGTAAATATGGATTGTGAGGCTTACTTTTAATGACGCTGGTTAGGGTTAGTGTGCGGAGTGTGACGGAGGCCACCTGGACCAGCAGTTTGTAACCAGAGAACGGGTTTTCATCTCTCCACTCAACTCACGGTGCAGATCTCATCAGTCTCACGTGCACCCAGGCAGCATATCAAAGTGGTAATAACTCCGATTTAAAATGTGAGGTGAGAAGTTTCACATGGCCGTAAGGCTCAGAAGAACAGCGAAAGAAGGAACGGACTGATGTCTTCTGGGATGTGAACGCTGAGTTCCAGAAAGCACAACAAATGCACAGAATGTTTTCAAGGACATGCGTCAAACAGGAATGAAGAAACTTGTGTGCCTTCAGATTTACGTTGAGTTGTGTGGAACATTTGGAGCAGGTTCGCCCAGCAGGGGGAAAGTACCTGTATCATTTTATATGACCGATGTGTGTTTTGGAGCAACTTCCATCCAAACGGTCAGGTCAGGTCTGGGAGCATGCACTGGTGCCACATTGACCACACTACGGAACCACCTTCAGTCCTGGATGGCAACCACCCAGGCAGACAACTGGTCCATGTGTAACAGAGGCCAGCAGGAGGTGCTGTACAAGTGAAGTAAGCGTCGTGGTTAGAGCGCCTGCCTCCCATGCAGGTGACTGTGAGTTCCAGCCCAGAGAGGGGCATCCCGCACATGTCACACATGCCCACCTCTCGAAACCGGTACAAGTTTAACCAAGCTTTCCTGACTCGTGCTGAGTTCGCCCGAGTTATATATGAGCTAACTGTGCCGAGTTTCTACTCGGAAAAACGAGCCAGGTATGAGAGCTGCTTCAGAATCGATGCTTAAAGAAGCACTAAGTGTGTGGCACAGTGCAGCAACTCTGCATTGTTCAGGCTGTCCTCAAAACCTGAATGTCCATGTACGGAGACAAACGACAAAAGCCACCAAAACACCCACGACAACTCTGTATGTAACTTAGTCAAAATTTCTTTCATAGATACACACCAGCATCTATGATAACTAAAACACAATAACAAGAGAAACAAAGAACTTATCCACCAGTATCTTCACGTAATAAAACCTGTGCTATTAGGATCAATCCATTCATTGTTACGCCACAACTGTGAGCTGCCAAAAATGGTATACATATGGGCGCCTTTTTGACCTGGTGCCTTCAGCTCTTTAATAGAATGATGACCTCTCCAGGATGTATGTTGCCTCTCACACAGTGTGCACTGGGATAGACTGCAGCCCCCTTTGACCTTCAACAGGATCAAGGGGCATTGATAATTAATGGATAGATGCATGACGGATGGATGTACCTTGTTACGATTGATTTGGCAGGATTCTGACATTAGGCATGTGTGAACAATGGGCTTCACGCTGAAATACCTGTGAATGATTTCTGGAACTTTAACCCTTTATAACCTATAGGTGTTTTTCAGCAATATCCACCTAAACAATATATTCAAAAGTAAAGGCTTATTGCTCCTGAACGTATGATTAAAATAGTCATTTACTTTGTACCAACAGACAGAAATCTTTTGAAAATTTCAGGAAAATAAGTTGGTATCAACTTTAGACATTCCCAGGTTCAACAATGAAGATTAAATATTATACCTGAACATGGAAATTTATTTCAAAATAGTTATTTCAGGAACACAACAAGCTAACTCCTTCGATTAAGTTCAGTGATGTTGCAAAATATGGAAACTATAACTGCAGAAAGATTTGGAATTATTCAACAAATTGAAAAAATATTGCATTTGGCACAATTGTTCCTCTTTTGGCACAAAATGGACATGGCGTCTGTTTTGTGCGAAAACAAAGTTTTGCATACACGTGTGCGCACACATACACACAGACATAAAATGTTCTCTGATTTCAGCTTCACCTTTTCCGCTTTCTACACACCTCTTTCTTCTATAGAGGAAGGTGTAATTTGGTGTATATTTTTCACATGGGAAAGCATGTCTGTTGCCATAGCTAAACAAAAGCTGATAGCCACCAACTCAGCAATCAAATCCTCTGCTGGTCTGCTATCGAATGTCAGTGATGGACTTTAAAGTTTAAAAGCCCGTTTCCACCGCAGGAGCCCGTGGGGCATTTTAGGCGATCCAACACCTTTGTGTGTGTCTCCTCTCCAGGGACTGCCCCTGAAAGGTGATTTTTGTTGGGGGGGGGGGCTTTTTGGAGGCAAAATCAGACCCTACTCTGGGGTAGGTACTTCTGAGTGGTCCTGACTCTGGGCGGAGCGTGACGCTAATTGGTTGTTAACTTACACAAGAGAAACCAAGCAATAAGCATCAACCTCCATTCTGTTGTAGAATCATTGTGTCACTGTATATGCATGAGCCTGTGAGCCTGGTGGATCTTCACCATTGGACACACAACGATTAAAAAGGCCAATTACGGGGCTGTTCCTGTAAATCATTTGAAGTAGGTCGAGTTCAGGGGGGCGGGTCATTATTCTGAAGGTCCATTGGTCCGAAAATTAGGGTTAGGGTCCAATCCAGTGGGTGGACTGGATTGTTATAACTAAGTTGGGGTTTTGGAGTAATTGAATTCTCTGGGAGAGGGGTTAGAACAAAAATTTAATATGATGAGAGTGTGGGTGCCAAAATGTGAGTTGCCATGTAAGTGACAATCATACTTCTGTTGAAATATTCAAGGCTGTGTAAAGGTGTGAAAACTATATGTCAACTTGGTAAGTTTGAAATCCATTTTGCAAAGTTTGAACTCGATTTTCCGAAGAACTATATTTTGCACCATTTTACTAACTTTGCACTGCATATAACCATTTTTAACAATTTTCGGACGAATGGGCCTTCGGACCATTGGGCCTTCGGAATATTGACTAGTCACCGAGTTCCGGAGGTGGAAACGGACCTAATGAAGCCCCCGCGGAACTTATGCCATCAGGAAGCAAGGAAGCCACATTTTAGTCTGGAGGCTATCTTGTACTTTTGTTGGTTATTAGTCAGAATTGCAGCTTCAGAAAATGTTGTGTTTGGGTGCATTTTGTTCTGGAAAATGTATGCTTTCTGTTGATATGTATATCATAACAGTAGGGAAATAGTATATATTATAAAACACCACAAACATGACTTACAGGGCCCTGTGCCAGCCCACAATGCTTTGATGGGATTAACATGTTCTACACGTAAGGGCAAATACTTTACATTGTTGCTACATTGAACATTCTGACATCGTTACAAACTGTGCCGTGCCTGTTCTCCCAAGCAGCATGCAGAACTTGTTTCACTTCAGCTGGAGGATCTGAGTAAAGCACTGTAAAAGTCACAGCAAAACCTTTATTAATAGCAGATTAATGCAGCAGACCGCAGGTGGTAAAATAATCCAGGATAAACATATTTGAGGATATCTCTACAATCTATATGCATCACACTTTCAACTTAGACGTATGATAGTTCATCAGTCAGACAAGTGAAAACACAGAAGTGTGTGTTTCTTCAGAGTGCCCGGAGCTGTATGTCTGACCTTCTCACCTTCTCTCCTTCTTCCTTCTCTCGGCCTCGTGCCCCGCGGCACCAATAGGTGAACCTTTAGGAGACCTGAGGACGGGGGCCCCTGGCATCACCTTTATCTACATTTGAAAAAAAAACAACAAGCTCAAAGGATGAAGGCTAGCCTTGACATTGTTGAGACACCGCTTGGGTGAGGAGAAATGAGCTGCATATCAATGGCGGTGGTCTCACATAGCCCATTAGTCAATGTTTCCACCTCGCTGTGTGAGTATCAGAGCAGAGCCGCCCGAGGGTTCGCACCGCTACCACTGTCCTCCCGGAGAATTGTACCCAGGCGAAAATAAAGCAACCCGAGCACGGCATAAATCATTAGGAACATTTGTTACCTCGGGTAACTGTGCTTCATTCATCTTCAGGTCTTTTTTTCATTTGTCAACTCCCAGAGGCTTCTGGGTGTCAGTTCACCGCTTTACCATGTAGGTCAGCCCCTACCCTATTAGAGCCACAGCAAAGACAGAGCAGAGCTTGGCTGATAGCAGCCCAGCGGCGTCAAACTTTTCACTTCAGGACAAACGTGTTGAGAATATCGCGAACTACGACTACAGTAAAAGAACTAATTACTTCAGGCTCCTCATCGTGTCGCATTTTTCTCTCATATTGATCACAATCTACAAGAAGCTGCTTGTCATATTTGAAGTTGATATGTGATGAAGTCGCTGTTAACTGCACAGTACAGTTTTAGGCATGTTAAATGTGTCGAAATTTTTCTTTTAAATAAAGAGAAGCTGTTAAATAGTTCATACTTATGAATAAATATTTAAATTGTCTGACTACATCTCACCTTTAATAATAATTCATTTCTTTTAGGTGATAAAATGACAATTTGTTTGAGGGTGTCTCTTCAAATTTATAAGAAAATCAGGTTTTTTTAAATAATTTTATTATTGATTGATCATCAGCAACTGTCTTTGTGTTGTCAAGTACTCGGCAGTACAGCCACAAGGAAATCAAATTGTTTTGTGTTTTTGCTTCTTTTAAAATGAGGTTTGCAAATTAGTAATTGATTGGTTACTTTAACGAAAAAGAAAATGTAATAATCACATTTTATTTATGTTGTTTTTTTAGGGAGGGTGAGGATTTCACATGATTTTCTGTTGACGATGATGCCTGGGGGCATTTGTTTGTTTGTTTTAAAAAAAAAATTTGCACAGTACTGTATGTGGATATCCTACGTTCCTTTCAGCATTCTTTAGGTTTTGCATCCTTCATTCATGATATATAAAATGGTAAAACAGATTAACCTGAAGGGAAAATGACAATGAGGTAAGATTTTACGCAGTATTAACCACTGCTTCAGAATGGAGTACTTTGTATTTTTGTACATAACCTGCCTTTCTGTCTTTTGCATAAAACCTGATTTCATGAGGACAAAACAAACAGTGTCCTTCAGCTACAACAATCTCCCTCTTTTTATACAACTAGGTAGTAGTAACCACGGGCATGAAGACTGTAAGCGCAACAGCAATCTGACATTTGTCCCTAATGACCTTGACCTTCACCCAAATTCTGGAATCCACCCGTGTGTGTCACATTTAGATCAAATCAGGTTGAAACTGAAATTCCTTGACTTTGGCCTTTGCCTAAATGAATACTTTAAAAGCAATTTTAGGGTCAACCTTTTATATACCAAGTTTGGTAGAACTCAGCAGAAGGATAAAAGAGGAGTAGGACAACGAATAAACAAGCAGACGTGACCTTAGCCCCAATGATTGACCTTTGGCCAGTTTGAACTTGCTGGGCATTTCCGGAACCCGCCTCCATATGTGTGCCAGGTTTGATGCAAATTGGAGCAAAAAACTGCAGTGCTGGTAAAGATCATATTACGCAGTAAATAACCCTGCAGCCTAAAACACATGGCGGGCAGAAAATAACTACAATAAGGTAAACGTAGCCACACACAGGCACACACAACCTGAAGTGTCGTTTAATGTGTGTGTTAGGAAGGCATCTATTAACACCAATTGTAACCTCGCTGCCTTAGAAGCTGTCTCCAGCTGTTAGCGCCCTGCCACCTCCATTCACCTGAGTGACACACACATCGTTAGCAGCACGCACAGGAACACACACAGTCGAGCAGCGCTCCACTAAAAGGACAATCTGATGGTGTCTCTCAGGTCCTTTATTTCTTCTTGATGCTCTGCTGCATCTGTTTGTAAGAGGAAAAAGAACGGCAGGAGGATGGGACGCTAAACTGAGAAAGGAAGGCAGTTAGCACTGTGCTTTACATCATCAACTCATTGTCATTTACGACTGAAAGGAATAGAATATTATTATATATGATTTAGAATTATTATAAAAAGTTTAACCACATGGACACATATCATGTGACGCACAGATCAGCATGCAGGTCCAAGGACACATTCAGGTAGCGTAACCAGGAAACAAACCCAGTTCTCCATTCTCAGTGCCCATAAGTAATTGGACAAACTAAATATAAGGAATATTTTTAATGCAAATCATCACTTTTAAAACCAAAAGAAAACAAGAAAACTGATCAAATTTTGCCTCCAGTCTCCCACGTGCCTTCTGGCAAATGGGAAGTTTCACATCTCCTTTGAAGAGTTCATTTGCAAAACCATCTAAGTCCAAAACCACAAATTTTTAGTTGTGGCCAACATGCACTTGACTTTACTGCTTAGGTAACGATCAGTGTGCAAAATGTTAAAGAATTTGAATGTACAATTTTCATTTTATTTATGGAAATCTGTGGATTTTCTAATGCATTTTCCTTTAAATTCCCATTTTAAATTGCATTTTCCTAAATTTAACAAACATGGACTAAGAGGGTCTTGCAAATGAACTCTTCGAATCCTTCTCTGATCCACAATGAAGCTATGCAATAGTGATGCAACAGACAAAAGTTGCACTGTGCAGTTTCTCCAATCACAGCCACAGAAGCTTATAACTCCTACAGAGTTGTCATGGGTGGCTTCCCTCACTAGTCTCCTTCTTGCACAGTCAATCAGTTTTTGACAGCTGCCTACTCCAGACAGATTTACCATACTGGACCATACTGTTTCTTAATGACTGTTGTAAATGAAGTCCAAGACCTATTCAGTGACTTGGAAATGTTCATGTGTCCATCCTCTGACGTTTTGAAAGAAAACTGGCTGTAAAAGTGATGATTTGTATTAACAATAATCTTTATATTTTAGTTTGTTGAATTACTTATGGGCTCTTATTGGTATTAAACCCCATGAATTGAAGCTGAAAGTCTACACTACAAGTACAACTTGATGGTTTCATTTTAACTCCATTGTTATGGTGTACAGAGGCAAAATGACACAAATTGTGTCAATGTCCAACTACTTATGGACCTGACTCTATCTATCTGGAGATGGGATGAAAGCTTGTTGTCATAGAGGACGCACTCGTTTCTTGTTGTAATTAATTTGTTGTTGTTCCATTGGTCATAGAGGCTCCCACCTTCATGACATTAATGCACAAACTGTCTGATTCAGAGAGTTACAACATTTTACGATTGCTTCCCTCCCTGGTTGTTGGAATGAGCTTTGGTGTCTGACAAAGTGAATGGTGTGTCAGATGACGCAGAGGGAGGCTGTCGGCCCTTCAGAGGATCCTGCTCACGAATGGCTGGGTGGCTGCTGCTGACAGGCGAGGATGTCTTTTATCAACAGGTGTTAGGAAGCCAATGAAGATATGAGGACAGATAGCACAGGCGGCGGGGGAACAGAGAGAGAGCGAGAGAGCGAAAGAAGAAGAAAACCACAGCCACATTCTCAGCCTGCAAACACCCTTTCACCACTTCACGTCTCACCTCTCCTCCCCCACAGCTTATCTGCTCCAATCTGAAGGAGGCGGATGCTCTGAGGACCTACACATTGCCAGCTTTATCATAATTAGGAGAGGACATGCAGCCAGGCATCGCCCGAGCTCACTAACACACGTTTTGGCCCAAAAACAACAAGCAGGGATCCAGAAAAAGCAGCCGTAAAGCCCTCAAGTTCTTCTCAGGAACTCCACGAGCACGGTGAAGCTTTCTGCAGATAAATCACCAGCTTTTAAAAGAGCCTTTATCATAAACATACACATATACTCAACAAAGTTTCCAACAATACAGCAAAATTATACCTACATATGATTTTTTTTTTTCAATATGTAATGATCGTTGTGGTAGAGCAACATGTTTGATGAATAAATAAAGCTCTGATATGATGACGTCCTATCACCATGACAACCACTTGGCTGGTTCTACACAAACGGTTACTGAGGGGAAAAAATGGACACGTCACAATAGCCTCGTTGGCATCCTACTTTTCTGCTACAGTGAGGGGAAAACCACTTCAGATCCGATTATGTGGAAAGTTATTATTTTCCAGGTGAAGTGCGAAGGTGAGGCATGGTGCGCGTTAGCATGAAAGACGGCGTTTACAACATTGTGCACAGTGTTGCTGTTGTCTGTTTTGTTGTGTATGCCATTACAAGTGCTGCCGTCTCACCTGTGCTGTTTTGGGTTTGGTGAAAGCTGATAACAACTTTGCCAAATTAACCCTGACAGGGTTAACCCTCATCAGTACACCTGGGGTCCAAGCAGACCCCAGGTGTATATTTTTTGATATATTTTCTGAAGCATTATACTGATTCAGCTGAAATTTTTTGTAATTGTCACCTATACAGTTGTCTTCAATTTCACATTTTGATCCAGTTTGATTAAATACTGTGGGTTCCATAATCATTTTTCTTATGGGGTCTGCTTGGACCCCAGTTTGATATAATGGTAATGGTATCTGGTTGGACTTCATTGCAAAATTTTGAGGTTTGCGTCAATTTTTCATAACTACTGAACTGTCAGAGCAGTTTTTAATTCAGGATATTTGCATCAGAGCAACTGCAGGGAGTAGGGGCAGGTATTGAATTTTTGTACTGAAGAGTCGTGTTTGAAAAAGAGAAAAAAAAATTCTCAAAAGTCTTTCAAAGTGAAATGTGGTTTATCAGCCAGATACTGAAAAGTCTCTTTTCAAAATAGTTGCAAAGTGATCCTATCTAGTTATGTCACAGATATCTGCAAGACTGGCATAAATAAAAAAAAGAGTATCAAAGAAGTAGTTCTGGTGGGGCCCGCATGGACCCCAGGTGAACAGATTAGTAAATTTCATGACGTATACTGATGAGGGTTAAAGTTAACACCAGAAAAGTGTCTATATGTGTCCACTCTTTTCATTGTTAATTTAATATTGCCGATTTTGCTGTGTATTTTTTCCTGTTACCACATAAGTATCGCAACTCTAACTGCTCAGATGCTTAAATAAATATCCATAGGGATTAATTGTAACAGAAATATACTTGCAATGTAGGACAAGGGGTACCTGGGCAGGAGGGGCAGTAGTAGGGTTGCCAACTCCCTGAAAAATAAATAAGGGACACCTCGTTGGAAGGGCCGGCCGACCCAATAATGTGTATTCTTTATCTATTATTCATCTATGTATTATTTATCTATTTTATGTACTAATCTATCAATTGTACTTGTTTATTACACTAAAAAAAGAATATTATAATATCTTTGGCCATAAAATGCTGACATTCATTGCACTTTCCCATATTAACCTTAACCAGAGGGTTAAAAAAAATCATTCTTGTTTTTTTACTTACCATATCTGCCTCTGGCGTTGCCTGGTGGACAATAAACTGGTCAAGGGTTCCCCTGGTTTTGTTGTCCCTCACGTTTCTGTGTCCACCACTAGAAGCATGCTGTTTCACCTCAAACAGAAAAAGTGCGCCGACAGACAGTGCAATGCGCTTTGTAGACATTGTCGTGCACTTTTTCCAGCCACGTTTCCTTTTTC